>JAVJIF010008893.1:0-142500 GCA_038442645.1 Agave tequilana | reverse complement strand
AATGATGTTTTGAAAAACAAACTTGAAATTTGTTTAAAAGAGAAAAATGAGTTATCTAGTTCTTTTGAAAAATTGAAAAATGATTTTGATAAGTATAAGGTAGCTAATAAAGGAAAAACCCCCATGATTTTTAGTAATAAAAATATTTTTGTTGAAATTCAAAAACGTGTTGATTCTTTAGATAACACTTTAAAGAAATGTGCATTTGATTTTAACAAGCTTGCATCTAAATTTCCTAAGGGAGTAGCCCAAGGGAAACATGTTCATCATAAACATGCTACACATAGACATGCACACACACATAACCATGCTTTATGTACAATAGTGGTAGAATTTTTATTTGCACGTATTGTGGCCGCAAAGGCCATTTAGAAAAGTTTTGCTATGCTAAGAATAATGTAAAGAATAAATTTGTTTGGGTTCGCCCCGGATCTAACCCCAAAGGACCCACTAAGATTTGGGTACCAAAAGAGCCACCGAATTTAAATGATACAGGTATAGGTGGATCTACCCCTCCAAGACTTAGGAGGAGGTGGTGCCCGGGTGGTTGATGCATCGGAGCTTAAAGAACAAATCGTGCATGCATCACTATCGTGGAGGCACCTATTTTGGAGATTGCCCTTCAATTGGTAACATCTCCATTTAAAAGTTTTTGATTTTTAGTCATGTATACATATGTATAGAATTGATAGTTTGCTTTTATACTCTATTGATATATGCTTGTATAGAACTACTTTTCTATCATGTTGTATATGTGCCTTGTGTTAACTTCTATATCTTTTGTTTCATGCCTTGTTTAATGTATGTCCACATGTATAGTTATAATTTGTGATTATATACTTGTATACATATACACATTATTTTCATAAATAAAAATAAACATTTGTAAAATTTCCTATTTAAACAAACACCTTAAAGATGACAATTGCGCACCTCAACTCATTCAAGAGGAATCAAGAGGAATCAAGAGGATGAAGTTCAGAACCCGTCACTGGGTATTCGGCTTCAACATCTTTAAAATCTTTGTTTAAATATGAAAATTAAAATAAAAGGGGATTGCATGAATTTTGATGTTGTAATAACTTAATGAAGATTTAAAACCTGTTGGTGTATTCCTATATGTTTAATATGTCATACCTATTTTGACTACAAATTTCTTTAAATTTTTTTTTTTGGGCCAGATGCTGTTAACAGATTTCAGGCAAAGCCGGTCGACCGACCTATAAAGCCCGGTCGACCGACTCTGCCTGAGAAGAAATTTTTTTATTTCTTTTCTGTTATCGGTCGACCGACTATATGTCCCGGTCGACCGCTCTAGTCTGCAGAGTTCTCGGGTTAATTCGGTCGACCGACCCGGTCGACCGTTCTGAAAATTCAGAACTCTCGGGTTGTTTCGGTCGACCGGACCGGTCGACCGATCGTCGATTTCAGCCCTAATCTGTTATAAATTTCCACTTTTTCTCTCTCTCTCTCTCTCTCACTTTTCTCAGCGAACCGGAGTTTCCCTTTTCCCTCAAAAATTTTCTTTCTCTCCAATCACTCAACCGATCTCAAATTAACTTAAAACCCTCCTCAAATTCCTTCTTCTACTTCCTGATCTTCAGTTTCAAGCCTATCCAACCGCAGGATTTGAAGAAATTCGGTTTTCACTGATCTAGGGTTTCAGTTCTTAAAGATTAAGGTAAAAATCCAATTTTTGACTCTGTTTTCATATCTTGCCTTGGAATCAACTATCTATTTTCATCAATTCTAGGTTTCTAAGCATCTAGATCGTGCCATAACTTGATTAAACCTAAAAAATTCCACTTTTATTCATCATGCCGAAACGATCTCGAACTGAGAAAGGGAAGGCTGTTGCTCAACCTTCATCTCAGGTTCCTAGACCCGTTAGGCTCTTCCTAAACGATCTTACTGCTGATCGGTACTCCCATCTTTTCACAAGGAACATTAACTCGGGGAGATTCGTTGTTATCCAAAATTTCGAACATTTGAATATCCCCCACATTCTGCAGACCAACACTTAAGTGGAATTTTTGACCATCAAGGAGCAAGTTTACACCTCTCTTGTTCCTTACTTTTATGCTAATTTTGAATTTGATGGTAATCGTATCACTTCTAGAGTTTAAGGTAGAGACATCGACCTTTCTATCGGTCGATTTGCTAGGATTCTGCATCTCTCCACTGGTAGAGCAGATGTGTATACCCATGACCTACATGATTTTGACTTTCGGACGGTGAGTCTGCGCTCACCGCCTCTACCTTGATCCACGGGGATGACAACCCCGGTCTAGTAAGGAACGAAGTTGTGAGTAGGTACACTCTCACTGCTCAGGTCCTTGCTAAGATTATTTTCTTCAACATTGTCCCCAAGCATGGTGAGTATAGCCACGCTAGGGGTTGCGTACCTTTGATTATCTATTGCCTTCTTCGAGGCATTAAGGTAAACTTTCCTAGAGTCATAGCCTCTCACATGGCTTCAGATCAGATTCGTACTGCGGGTAGAAGCTTGCCCTACGGCATGCTAATTACCCATCTTCTTAGGGCTCTTGATTTTGATCTTTCTGCCGAAAGTCCCTCCAATCCCTTGACCAACATCAACGGAGTTGTCCTGAAGATGATGGAAGCTCAGCTGCGTAGACACGCTCCTGTGCAACCACCTATTCCTCCTGTTGGTCCTGGCTCATCTTCTGCACCTGGATCTTCTTCCTCTTCAGCCCCTGTTTTTCCTCCTGAGTTTCAGGCCCTTCTCTCTTCGGAGGTCCGCTCTCAGATCGAGGCACATCAGGCCTGGGTCGAGAAGCGCGACGCAGCTATTCGTGCGGAGTTGGATGCTCGTGCCATTCAGGATGCTGCTTTTCGGGCGGAGATCCGGAACAACATGTCTTATTTTGCTGAGTCCATGAGATTCGTGGACGTTCAGTTTCAGGCTCTTTTCACAAAATTTGACATGCTCGTTCCTGACCGTACTCCGATTGCTTGTCGACTCCCAGCCACCGGTCCTCCATTCCCTCCCAGAGCTCGTTCTTCTGTTCCACCACCGCGCACCAGAGTTGATGGCATGAATCCAGAGGAGGTTGCTTCTTCCTCAGAGGAAGAAGATGGTGGTGCCAAGAAGATGGCTGAGGGCTCATCTGAGCATGCCGACGACGAGGAGGACGAGGATGCTGGAGATGATGATGATGCTGCTGAGTGACCTCCCCTTTTGATGATGTCAAAAAGGGGAGAGTTATTTGGGGAGAGTTATCTTGTAGTATTTGTGTTTGGATATTTTGTGATGTAGTACTTTATTTGTGTTTGGACATGTGGTATTTACTTTTATTTTGCTTTGGACATGTATTTTTTAGTATGTGTTGTGGACATGGACATGGTTATTTACTTTATGCGTATCTTTTGTTTTTTGTGTATCTCTTATTTATGTCATGTATGAACTCATTTCCTTCATCTATTCTATGACATGAGTATTTGGTATTATTTGTTGGCATGGAAATATGGTGTCTACCATTTACATATGTTTTCCTATATATGCATGTGTTGAGGGGGAGCTTCATTTGAAGTCTCTACCAAAATATTTTGTGATAACTACATATGTTTTGCCATCATCAAAAAGGGGGAGATTGTTGGCCCAAAGGCCATTATCCCAGTTATTTTGATGATAACAAAACATATTTAGTTATGTATTTAATAATTTTGTTTAAAAGGATTTCAGGTTCAAGAACAGGTTTTGACGACTCCACTTAAAGACTCACACGTTTAGAGTTCGCCCAAGATTTGCATTCCCAAGCTAAAGCACAATAGGAAGCTTCGGAATAAGATATTGAAGAAAAGAACGAGTCAAGACCTTGAAGAAAAAGAACTAGCATAGACTATGAAGAAAACAAGATTTGTATTTTTATTTTCTATTTTAGATATTTTGTCAAAGCTAGATATTAGAAGTAGAGCTATGGGATTATCACACACACACACCTTTTTAGTTAGGTTCATGGCTTCAAAAAGATTTTCAATTTCCATTTTCTAACTTAGATTTAAAGCGAACATGTTTGGAAATAAACTTTTTAGAAAGACAATAGTTTTGGAAAAACATTTTTATGGAAAAACAAGTTTTTATCAAAAGGATTTTTATCAAACTATTTTAACATGATAGAAGTATGACATATGCTCATACTCTATGTTTTTACTAGTTCCAAGAATTTTACCCAAGACCTAAAACCAAAACCCCAAAATTCTGGTTCTGGAAGTTCTGATTTTTCAGAACTTACAGTACCCGGTCGACCGGCCCGGTCGACCGATGTGCACAAACTGTGCATGTGTATATCAGTCGACCGACCCGGTTGATCGAGGCACATTTGCGTTCACAGGATTTTTCGGTCGACCGACCCGGTCGACCGTTAGAGCCCCAACGGTCACATTTTTGACCGTTGGCGGTCGACCGACCCGGTCGACCGGACTCTGTCAAAAGTTCTGACAGATCCAACAGCTATTTTTTCTGGCTGATTCTCTTTTGGGATTTGATACCAACGATTTTGTGAGACTGTTTTTGACCCCTATAAATAGAGGGTCACCTCATATTGATAAGACAACTATTGAAAAGTAATTCCAAAAGATTTCACAAGAGCTTTACAAAGAATTTCAATTCTCTTCTTTTACAAAAGATTTTTCAAAGCCTAAATTTCCAACACCCAACTTGTAGCCTATTCCTCTACCTTCTCTCTAGTTTTTGCACACCACAATCCCAAGCTCTACATCTATATCATTGGCTCTAGGATTGTGCAAGTGAGCTATTTTAATCAAGTGTGATCACCTTTCTTATTGAGTGAAGTTGTAGAGGCATCGGCCTCAAGGGAGCTAGTGAGCTTCGGGTGGTGTTGCGGCATCACAAGTGTAGGGACAAGTGTGTCCTTGTATTGGCGATCCGGTGGGATCAACGATAGTAGTGCAAATCCTTCAAGTGTGAAGGCGGGGACGTAGAGCGTGGCTCGAACCTCGGAAACACATCCTTGCGTTTGCGTTTGCTCGAATTTTCTCTCAACTCTACTCCTTTTAATTCTTGCACCTTTATTGTTCTATTTATTGCAAGTCTATATTTGTGCTATTTGTGTGTTAAATTTTAAATTCCGCATTATTGCCTTAATTCATATAGCCATCACCTATTCACCCCCCCTCTAGGTGATTTCATAAGTTAGTTTTGGGTTGATTAATTTAGTTTAAGGGCTATAGTTTTATTTCCTCTAAATCTAATCTCAACCACCTGAAAATTAATCCGATAGTTCTAATGCTCCTTTCTCATCTTCTCACGTAAGTTAGCTTTCTCACCGAATCATTACTCTCTCGACTTGTTATTCCAGAAAAATTTGAAGCTGAATCTTTCCTCTAAAAAATAACCCTACGACATCCGAATGCAAGATCCACTCTGTTGAAGTTGATCTACATTATTTCAAGTAACTAAAAATAAAAAATCGTGTTTTTGAATATTTTTTATCCATCCATCAAGTAGGCGCAAAATAGACGACTGAACTAGTGAGTTGGTTTGTTTAATGGTGTAGAAAATTTGAAATCTAAAAAAAATAGTATGTAAGGGTTTTTAAGTGTTTAAACCATGATGAAATGGTCGGATCTAGAATTTGTATGTCTAAAGATATAGATCTAAGCAATATGTTATTTTCGGTCGTCCATTTTGCGCCTACTTGATGGATAGAAAAAAAAAGTATTCAAAATACATGATTTTTTTATTTTTAGTTACTTAAAATAATGTAGATCAATTTTAACGGAATGGATCTTACATTCAGATGTCGTGGGGTTGTATCTGAGTGGGAAGGTTTTGGTCTCGAATCCTTCCAGAATGACAAGTGTGTGTGTGTGTGGGTGTGCGTGTGTGTATCCTTCCAAAAGTATTTGAGCCCGAATCTTTTCAACTCAAATACAACCCTCCGACATTCGAACATAAGATCCACTCCGTTGAAATTGATCTATATTATTTCAAGCATCTATAAACAAAAAATCAAGTATTTTGAATACTTTTTGCCCATCCATCAAGCGGCGCAAAATGAACGGCCGAAAGTAGTGAGTTGGTTAGATCTATATCTTTAAACATATAAATTCTCGATCTGGCCATTTCATTGTAATCTAAACATTTAAAAACCTCTACAAACTAATTTTTGTTAGATTTCAAATGTTTTACACTGTTAAACTAACCAACTCACTATTTAGGCCGTCCGTTTTTCCTCTACTTGATGCATAGGCAAAAAGTATTCAAAATAATTGATTTTTGGTTTATAGATACTTGAAATAATATAGAGCAACTTCAACTAAGTAGATCTTGTATTCGAATGTCGGGTGTTGGTATTTGAGTGAGAAAGATTCGGCCTCAAATCCTTATGGAAGGACACAAGTCTACACACACACACACACACACACACACACACACACACACATGAGGTATCTGTACCTCAGCCGCCAGCTGAGAGAACTTTCTCAGCTGGTGCTTCGACATGGTCACAGTCCACTGTAATATAGTCGCAGTCCTAAAAAAATTCATATATTCTTAGTGTAATTGGTCGCAATCCTTACAAAAAAGCTGAGACCATGGTAGCAGTCCTCACATAAAAAATTGCGACCATGGTAGCGCTGCTCTTAAGATTTGTGGCTAAGATTCAGCCATATCACCACCAGCTGAGAGAGTTTCTTAGCTGACTACTGATGTACATTTTTCTCTCTATATGTGTGTGTAGAGAGAGACGTGTGTCCTTCCAAAAAGATTTGACCCCAAATTCTTTCCACTCAAATTCAACTCTCTGACATTCGAATATAAGATCCACTTCGTTGAAGTTGATCTATATTATTTCAAGTATTTATAAACCAAAAATCAAGTGTTTTGAATACTTTTTGCCCATCCATCAAGTGGCGCAAAATGAATGGCCAAAAGTAGTGTGCTGGTTAGACCTATATCTTTAAATATACAAATTCTCGACCCATCCATTTCATTATGATCTAAACATTTAAAAACCTCTAAAAACTAATTTTTGTTAGGTTTCAAATGTTTTACACCGTTAAACTAACCAACTCACTATTTAGGCCGTCCGTTTTTTCTCTACTTGATGCATAGGCAAAAAGTATTCAATGTTGGCCCAAAGGCCTTCCACCCTAGTTTTGATGATGATTAACTCATGTAGTTATGTTTACTAATAATCTTGTGATTTTAAGTTTCAGATCATTAGCAAGATATTAGTTGGTGATTAGCTTCAACAAAGGTGTTTAGAAGCTTTTCATAGTGATTCCAGGGCCAAAACTTCATGATCACACATTGCCTAGCCATGGATAGAGTTTTGGAGCAAGTCAACTTGAAAATGAAGATCATCAATAAGACTTAGGTATCCATAGTTTAGTGTGTTTTAGATCCATTTGTAAAGCTTAGTATAGTTGATATGCTCAAGTGCACAAACACACACGTTTTCATGTTTTGGAATTGGTTTTCATGAATAGATTGATCAAAACAAGTTTGCATGGTTTATATGTATAGTAGAAATTTTCTATTTATACATGCATGCTTAAACTTCTTAAACAAACTTATTTTTGACTATCCTATTCATGTTTTGGAAAAATCAAGTTTGATAAAAATACAAGTTTTGTTTTTGATAAAATTTGCAAGACTCAAAAATGAATTGATATGATTGATATATGTCTTGAAATTTTTATCACTTGTTTGTATTTCAATATAAAATGTTTAAAACAAGTTTTATGGGATTTTCAGAAAAGATAAAAGATTTTTATAAAATATTTTTCCCAGTTTCTCTGACCCAGATTTCTGTTCCAGGCTTCAATCAGTCGACTAAGTCAACTGACTAGTCGACTTGGCTGAAGTCGGTCGACCGGGCCGGTCGACCGACGTGCACAAATCTGTGCACGTTTGGAGACACTGGGACGGTCGACCGTCCGGGTCGACCGGGCTGAGAGCAGTGCTCTTTGTTTGTTTGGGTCGACAGGGCCGGTCGACCGTGGTTGCCCAACGGTCACATTTCTGACCGTTGGCGGTCGACCGGGCCGGTCGACCGTCAGCCTGTCAGGCTGCCACATCAGCCTAACGGCTAGTTTTCTAATGGGGCTATAAATACCCCATTTGTTTGAGGTTTTCACCAAGATTTTTAGAGCTAAAAATTCCTGACTTCTTCAGTATTTTAAACAAGTTTGAAAAGAGTTTTTGTGCTAAAAAGATTTCATCCTTTTTGTTTTGGGTTTTTGGAAAATCAAAGAAAATAGGAATTTGGGATATTTATATTGGTTTTCATTCTCTATCTTTTACAAGAGTTTTCCCAAGTATTTTCTTTGTTGCTTGTTTCCAAAAACACTTAGTTTTTCCACACTTGAGCTATCTTCTATCCTAATCTATTTAGGATCTTGTTTTGTGGAAAAAGAAAAAGGAAAGAGGTTTGTGGTTGAAAGAGACCACCTATTGTAAACCCTTGATTTCTTGGTTGCTCCCTCTTTGGTAGAGGTTGAGGTTGTGTAATTGGGTTGTTGGTTTGCTCCCTCTAGTGAGAGGTGAAGTTTGGTTGTAAACCCTCTTCGGTAGAGGTGTTGTGGTTGTATTGGCTACGGGCCTACCCCTCGGTTGTGAGGTGGTTGTTTGAGAGAGGAGTTTGGTACTCCTAGAGTTGTAACAAATCCTCTTCGGTAGAGGTTCCCTCGGTGGGAGATAGTGGATTGGAAATCCTACACGGTGGTGTAGGCGGGGATGTAGAGCTAGGGGCTCGAACCTCGAAACATATCTGTGTGTTTGCGTTTGATCCAATATCTCTCAACTCTCTCTCATTTATTTGTGCAAAGCATCATACTTCATTCATATCATATTTGCTTGTGTTGAGCATAACTCATATTGTCATATCATATCTATTTGCTTGCATTGTGCCTTGCATATATTCATATTGTTATTCATCCTTATTTGCTTGGCTTGCTTGTGTGTGTGCCTAACTTATACTTAATCAACAAGAGCTTCACACAGCACCTCAACCCATTCAAGGGGAATCAAGAGGAGTTAGTCCAGAGCCCTTCACGGGGAATTCGGCTACACTTGTTGTGTTGTATTAAGTGTATTTGCAATAATTTGCATTAGCTTCCGCATTTAGCGCATTTAGTTCCTAGATTAGCACTTACACCTATTCACCCCCCTCTAGGTGTTTTTCATTCAAAACACTTGATTTTCAGTTTATAGATACTTGAAATGATATAGATCAACTTTAAAGGAGTGGATCTTGTATTCGAATGTCAGAGGGTTGGATTTGAGTGAGAAGGATTCGGGGTCAAATCCTTTTAGAAAGACACAAGTGTGTGTGTGTGGGGTTACTGTACCTCAGCTGACAACTGAGAGAGTTTCTCAGACGGCGGGACGTGGCAATATAATATCCATGAATTTAACATTAATTTTGGCGGACAAAAACTAAAAAATTCCCGCCCGAGTTAGTATCAGTCATTTCAACAATCGCTTTGACGAAAATACCCTTCCTCACAATTTTTTACTGTATGTAAAATCTTTTCTTTAAAAAAATTTTACAGATCTAAATTTTCAATTGATCAATCCGAAAATATTAGTGTCATTGTTTCTCAATATTTCTTAGTTTTTGTAAAAAAAATATTTGCTAAAGATGGCTCCAAAGAAATCATCCACGGAAAAAGGAAATGGGAAAATCCAGAAATTTTTTTTTAGGGTTTGTAAATTGTAGTAGTTATATTTTTTCAGATTTGATTCCATTTTTACTTTTTTTAGAAATATTTCTACTTTAACTTAACTTAAATTAAAAGTGTCTGATGAACTGTATTCTTACTAAATTTTTTTTGATTTTTTTTAAATTTTCCATTTTTTTGGTTTTAAAAAAAATAGTTAAATATTTTTTTTTAAAAAAGCTTGCGATCATGGTCCCAAATAAGAGAGAAAGATTCGAAAACTTGCGATCATGAATTGCTTTTTAAAATTTAAATTTTGTAACACAACGATCAAGGTCAATTTTTTTTTCATTCCCTTTTATGGCGACTTGGGTCGCAGTTATCTGAATTAGCGTTTTAGGTCTATGCGACCTTAGTCGCTGACATTTAAAAATTATTCACTTTCATTTTTTTAAGATTTTTTTACTAAAACTCTACGACTGATGTCGCAGTATTGCCGTTCGTTCTTTCCTTTTGGGGGTATGGTCGCAGTCTGTTACCTAGGTTAGCGTGATTGAATATTACGACCCTGGTCGCAGTATGATGATACAAAGGTCCCTTCATGGTAAATTATTTTAGCTAATTACAAAATTGCAGTGCGATCTTAGTCGCAATGTATTATATTCTACTAAATTGGATTAACTGGACACTGATATATTACACTGCGACCTTGGTCGCTGTATGAAGAAACAAAGAATATAATTGATGAATTATTTTGTTTAATTAGAAAATTGCGACCAAAGTCGCAGTGTAAAATATCATTGCGATCTTGGTCGTAGTGTATTATAATTTATTAAAGTCTGTTGCGACCAAGGTCGCAGTCTTATTTTCTTTTATTTCTTTAAATAAACGTACTGTGACCTGGTATTTAATACTAATGTTTTTAATGTTTCTTCATCTATAGGTAAACAAAAAGTGACGGTTCATCCTATGAGATCGAGCCTAAAACCTATGTGCAAATTCATTAGAAAATTGAAAAAGCACATTCAAGCCGATTTCGTAGATGCGATGAAGGAGACCCCGTTTGGTCCGATCTTCATGGCCTTCTACAATGAGGAGTTTGGAGCTGAAAAAGGTCTAAAATCAAACATCAGTGTGCTGAAAATTGTAAACCAGTATAATAGGGATACACGGACCTTTAGAATTGGGGGCAAAGAAATAAAGATAATAGTGAAGGATGTTGCCCTAACTTTTAGTCTACCTATCAATGGGGCGGATTTTATTATGAATAAGACCTGTACAATGAAGGACAGAGGGGGTTATAAAACATTATTTTCCTAATATAAAGAAGATCACGAAAGTATCCATTGAAGAAGGTTTGGATGATCTTCTGGTCAAGAAAAAAAGGAGGGCTGAATTAGATGTGACCAAGGATGAACAGCTTGAGCAGCAAGTGACTTTAAATGAAATTATAAGAGACAGACAAAGAATTACAGCTCAAGACTTTATGACAATAATCATCCTTAGTGACAACCCAAGATCTTCTGTCACATAAAAGACGAAGACGAATATGCATCTCAGCAGGACACGCTACTCTAGTGTCAATTCGACGGTTGACTGTAAGCCCATCTTGTCTTTTGTCATACAACTTCTTCACATCCTCCTTGTTGCAACAAAATTTCTGCAAATAACTTCATGAGGAGGCCTCCGTGACTTATCTATTCCTTTTCTTCTCACGCCAAAACCTCTGTTCCTTGCATAAGAATTGTAGAAGTTGTATGCTTCCTCATCCATGAAAAATTGTTTCCCTACAAAAAGATTTGAGCTTTCAGACATTTCTCCATGTGAATTCAGATCCTACAAAATGAATTGGTGAATTAAATAAAAACAAATAATTGAATATCACACGTCTGAACTGTAATTACTAAAACTACGATCAAGATCGCAGATGTAAAGAAATCTATAACTTCTAAATAAAAGACTGCGATCGTAGTCGCAGTTTTTCGTATGTCCAGATTTTTTAAAAACGTGAATAATAACTTTGCAACTCTCTCATTAGTATATACTTCGACCTTAAGTCACAGTTCTTTAAATTTAGTGTATAAAATAGATATAATTGACATGGACACGTGTAAGAATTATAAAAAAAGGACTGCGACTAAGGTCGTAGTTATAAAAATAGTTTTTACAGCTGAAAAATGTTTTTAATACAAATTGCGATCGTGGTCGCAGTTCTTAACCTTAAGTGTATTAACTTACTGGTCCCAGTTCATAAATTTTAGTGTATTAAATTAAATAGGTGCGACTGAGATCACATTTAATAAAACTGTGAAATTCTTTCTGAAAGAAAGACTTTAGAACAAGTGATTATATTGTTCTGTAAAACGAAATCTAGGTCGCAGTTTCATATATGCTACACAAAAATCTTCTACATTTAAGAAATTGCGGGAGAAAATTGATAAAATAAAAACCTCTTGATCAGCATGCAAAGATCTCAACCCTTCAATCTTTCAATATTCTGAGAAAAAGTTGAACCAGATGATATATGGTCCATATTTAGATCGGGAGATAGAGATTGCTTGCGACTGCCACCAGAATTGGCAGGGGAAGTGGACTGCTCCGACGACGACATTAAATAAGAAGGAGAAAAAACCTGATCCAGAAATCGTTATTTTCATAAACAACTTTATGGCAGGAAAATGAAAACCCTAAATCTGACAAAGAGCGGTAAAAGAAATAGGGAAAAAAATAATAATAAACAATTACGAGACAAGTACCTTTTACCTATGGGCATTTAGTAATTTAACTTATTCCAATAAGCGGGCCGCAACTTAGTGGTGTGGCAAATATTGTGCCACGTCACCGCAGGCTGAGGGAGACTCTCAGCTGTCAGCTGATATATATATATATATATATATATACACACACACACGCACACGCACACGCGCGCGCGCGCAGACACACACACACACACACACACACACACACACACACACACATATAGAGAGAGAGAGAGAGTGAGAGAGACATGGCTATTTTCGAAAGGATTTGAGCTTGAATCTATCCCACTCAAATTTAATGTTATGACATTCAAATACAAAATTCACTCCGTTGAAGTTGATCTACATTATTTAAAATAATTAAAAATCAAAAATTAAGTATTTTGTAGTTTTCTTGTTCACGCATTAAGTAAACACAAAATGAACGGACGAAAGTAACATATTACCCAGATATATGACTTAGATATACAAAATCTCGATCCGACAATTTGATCATGATCTAAACATTTAAAACCCCTTACACACCAATTTTGTTAGGTTTCAAATATTCTACACCATTAAACTAACAAACTCACTATTTCGATCGTTTATTTTGCGCCTAGTTGATAAACAAGCAAAACACATTCAAAACACTTGAATTTTTATTTTTAAGCACTCTTAATAATATAAATCGACACCAACAGAGTGAATTTTCAATTTGAATAGCCTAGCATTGAATTTGAATGGGAATGATTCATCTCCATATCCTTCCCAAAGAACCCAAGTTCACGCACACATGTATAGGAATGTGCGTGTGAATGAATATGTATTTTTTATTTTTTATTTTTTTATTTTTTTATGTTTCTAAATAATTATAGGACTCACCAGAAGGTCCTAAGATTTAAGGGTCTGGGTAACTATCAAAGCTGACTGAATTACGGCCAGGCCAAAGGATGACCAAATTTAAGGCCTCAAATATTTTAAGAATGGAGCACGGGCTTACCTTAGGCCTGATTCAACCTTGGTACATTATCATCCCTGTCTGGCATATATCTCATACATACAGTGCTGTGGATCTGAATCCTCTCTGCTGTCAATAAGAAAGTAGGTGAAAGAGGGTTGTGGACTGGCTTATGTTGCTTGCAGTGCTTCTTTACAGTTCAAAGTGTGGAGATTGAGAGTGATTCCTTACATCTCATCGCTGGTTCGACTATATTTAATGGGAGGGGCGAAGATGTGGAAGTTATTGGGTTAAACTGTCACACATCTAGCGTGAAGGTAATCAGTGTGTGGATTGGGTCGTATCTTAAGGTAAAACTTTTGCAATGGATTGTAAGACTTGGCTATTAGATTTTCCTTCTGAAATTATACAGTTGGCTCACCAAGATGCATTCGTTGTTGTGTATGTAAGTGGTTAATATATTGTTATATTTTCCTTATAAAAGAAGAAAAAATAAGACAGTAGATGGTTCACTTCTTAAAATATAACCGTTGATTTTTCATTTTGACCGGTATAATTTGTTTTGGGTGAAAAATGAGAAAGAGTGCAATAAAATATTTTTGAAATGGGTCCCATGGATTTAGATTTTAGTGCACAATTGCGATTTAGGAAGTGAACCTTCTATTAATAAAGTGCTTGTGGATAGGATCTAGTGTTTCCTTTTAAACCATAGAAGATGGTATTATAGATAAGCTCGATTTTTCATGAGTGGTAATTAGCTAAGAAAATTTCTTTTCCCTGAATAAATTGAAGTGAGTGAGGAGGTAGATATGATTCAGGAATCCAGATATTAGGTTTTTTTTATACATAAGGTCATAGCAGGACTTGAACATGAGATTTCTCACAACCTACTCTCACCCTTTTACTAGCGAACCAAGCCTCACTAGAAGAAATCTACGATATTAATGACAACAAATCAGTTAGAAATGACATAACAGTTTATGACCTAAAACCTTCTAAAACTTAAGTTAATAAGAAGTCTAAATCCTATTCGAGATAGAGAATTTAGGGGTACCTCAGACCTTAAAGTTTCTTGTACATTTAAGTTTTATATCTTGTACTATTTTTTAATTCATGTTTAATATCTCATACTATTTTTTTTTGTCATGTTTAATACCATAATGTTTTGTTCTTTTCAATATGTTACATTGAAAATTTTAGAAACCCAAATTACCTCAACTGCCTCTTCTTTCCAAATTACAAATAGAAACCTTTGTTATTGAAAAAATGTTGGGTTTTCTTCTTTTAATCTAAACATATTTGCTATTTGACCAAGATCTAATTTCTTATCAACCTTAATGGATAGATTTCTAATATATGTCAATTATATATGTGAGGTCAAAGACTATATCATGCAAAATGAAAAACCGTAGATCAATTTTTGGTCTACATTAGCATGCACATAAACATAAATATAAAACAATGGAAACAAAGAATTTACTGCCCATGAAAATCGTTTCGCTCTATTGATGAGATCTTAACCTCAATCTCAAAAATTACATCTTTTCCTTGCACTCTGATTCCTTCGAAGTTTGTTTATTACTCTCACATTCCGTATTTTTCCGTGATCATCACAAGAATGTTTCAACGGATCGTCTTGCACTAGTTCAAACCACGACAACGTTCTTCCTCGAAAGAGAATGCAATAAAGAAGATCTTTTCGTCACTTCTCTCTAATATGATATAGATTCTCTCTAAAAGAACTCACACACACAAAACTCTCTATTTTCTTCTCATGAACTATTGCAACTCATGTATGACACTTCTTAAGATTATTCGTCTTGACGGCTCTTGTGTGGGGAAGGGGGATTATATAGATAAACTCATAAACCTTGGATGTGATAGGAAAAAGAATATGGGCGGATCCTACATGTTAGATTGATCATAACCTAAGTTGAGACAATCACAATCATTAATCTTGATTCAATTCAATCTCAATTAAATATCTCATTTGATTAGAAAATCATAATTAGATTAGGAATCATGAGACGGATTGGAGAGAAAAATCACACGATAGAAATTGAGAAGAGAGGCTTCGGCACACAATCTGAGTCTTCTCAGGCTAGTGCGGGTGCAGATCAAGTCGGATCCGACCCTCGCCAAAAAGGGTCCGACCCGATAACAACTTACAAAAAGTGAAGGGTGACAAACATAGAAGGGGTGAAGGACGACATGAAATAGGAGATGATGGTAATAATAGTAATAGACAAGGTGGTGCTCCTAGTGGATGAGGGACATGCCTAGTGGATGAGGGACATGATGATAGTGGTGCTAGTGGAGAGAGAAAAAATAGGTTCTATTAGATTCAATTGGTTTTTGAAATCATAGTAAAATATAGGTGCACGAATTGCACGTAAATTGGGAACTCTTTTTACTTGAGATTCTTTATTTTTTAATAAAAATTTTGCTATAAATTTCACATCAACAAAGAAAATTATCTAAATGGGAGTATAAATATAATAGAAAATTAAAGAAAGAAAACTTAGGAATTTGTGTTGGATCTAATAATTATTTCAAATAAGATCTCATAGATGCAATATCCTCTTTATCAAGATCAAAAGGAAGGAGGGTTTATGTATACCTGATTTTATCACAAAAAGAATGTCGAAGGTTGAACGATCTCGAGAACGCCAGAGTTAAGGGAGGGGATTCTTCTCTCCAGCCACCATATTCTCTTCTTGATCCTTAGAAGAGATGAGATGCCTCCAAGAGAGAGATAGTTATGATAGATTGGTTAGTAGTGGAGAGAGAATCCTACCCATGATATATAACATAAAGGATTGATCAAGAATCTAGTTCAACTCATCATAGATCTAGATTCTTGATTGATTACACGAGTTCTACACGTGTAGATGAGTCTCATATCTTATTTAAAAACACTCATGGCTAAGTGTAATTGAAACGTATCTAGACCCAAACCATTAGGCTTGATCAATCCTTTATTGGGTCCAACAACATAGGCTTATAGAGACGGGTGTATAAATCCAATTAGACTTGTATTAGCCCAAATTAATTCAGATTCAAATTCAAATAAGTCTAACAATCTCCCACTTGGGCCAAACAAGTCATACTGGAAGGATGTTATAGATAACTTTATGGTACCAAAACTTTAACTATCAATAAAACACGTTTCAAAACAATCTGCTCCATTAAGTGTCCTGCTATCGAACATGACAGTCGTTACCTTCTGTATAATCGAGGTAGGACCTTCTACATTACAAGTTTCAGAACCCTTAACGATATAGATCAAATGTGAACGTGTGGCATGTAAATGTTCTCTGATCAAATAAGCTACAATTCCAACTGGTTTTCACTTTATGACTCTAACGAGTCTAACCTTATGACTGCAATGAGTCTAACTGCTAATAAACTGAAATGCGCAAATTAAATTCAAAAAGAATTTAAAGAAAGCAGTTATAACTTTATTATCGGAATCAACAAATATACATAAAGTGCACTTAGAAATAATGTATGTTACATAAAATTATTCATTCCCACTAAGCCAGGATATTATCATGATTATCCATTCCCATATGAGCAATATTCTCTAAGAAGACTTTGAAACACTATCTACAGACACAATGTGATTCCAAACTTTATCCTTGATGAAAAGAAACTTGATGTCGATATGCTTCGACTTTACTGAACTCTTGTCACTATTGTAGTAAAACTCTATAGCTCTTATTGCCACAGTATAGCTGTAATTGAAAAAACACCTAGAGGGGGGGTGAATAGGTGTAAGTGCTAATCTAAGAAACTAAATGCAAACTAAGTGCGCTAAATGCGGAAGCTAATGCAAATTATGCACAAACTAATACAATACAACAAGTGTAGCCGAATTCCCCTTGCGAGGCTCTGGACTAACTCCCCTTGATTCCCCTTGAAATGGGTTGAGGTGCTATGTGAAGCTCTTGTTGGATGAGTATAAGTTAGACACACACACACAAGCAATCCAAGCAATATAAAATACACACAATCAAGCCAAGCATATAAGAATGAATAGCAATATGAATAAATGCAAGGCAATATGAAATATGCACAACACAAGCAAATATGATATGATATGAATATGATGTTTTGCACAAATATAAGAGAGAGTTAGAGAGACAATGGATCAAAATGCAAACACCAAGATTTGTTTCGAGGTTCGAGCACCTTGCTCTACATCCCCGCCTACACCACCGTGTAGGATTTCCCAATCCACTATAGGAGTACCGAACTCCTCTCTCAATCTTACAAAGCCACCGAGGCTATACAACCACAATCCACCTCTACCGAAGAGGGATACGGCCCGTAGCCAACAATAACAACAACAACCTCTACCGAAGAGGCTCACAACAAACACAATCACCTCTATCAAAGAGGAATCCAAACCAATACCACTCCGATCACCTCTACCGAAGAGGGATTCACAAAAGCAAGGAGGGTTTACAATAAGTGGTTACAAAGACCACAAACACAATCTTTCTTTCTTTTCTCTTTTCTTTTCCACAAAAACAAGATCCTAAATAGATTAGGATAGGTGATAGCTCAAGTGTGGAAACAAGGTGTTTTGAAAACCAGCAACAAAGAAAAACTACTTGGGAAATCACTTGTAAATGATAGAAAATGAAAAACAAAACAATCTCCCAAAACCCTAGCTTTCTTTGATTTTCCAAAAACCCAAAAACAAATAAGATAAAATCTTTTTGACTTAAAAACTCTTTTAAAAACTCTTTTAAACTCTTCAGAAAACTGAAAATTTTTAGCTCAAAAATTCTTATTCAAAACAATGGAGAAATGGGGTATATATAGCCCCTAGGAAAAACTAGCCGTTAGGCTGAGTTGGCAGTCTGACCAACTGCCGGTCGACCGGCCCGGTCGACCGCCAACGGTCAAATTTGTGACCGTTGGGCAACATCGGTCGACCGGTCCGGTCGACCGAAATAAACCGAGAGCAGAGCTCTCAGGCCCGGTCGACCGGCCCGGTCGACCGTCCACTGTGCCTAACAGACGTGCACGTCTGTGCACGTCGGTCGACCGGATCGGTCGACCGGCCCTTGGTGCGGTCGACCGTCCCGGTCGACCGACCAGCCTGTCAGCACAAAACCAGGTCAGAAAAATTTGGAAAAATATTTTCTAAAAAATCTTTTATCTCTTTAAAAATACCATAAAAATTGTTTTATCATTTTATGTTGAAACATAAACATGTGATAAAAATTTCAAGACAATATATCAACATATCAATTCATTTTTGTGTCTTGCCAATTTTATCAAAAACAAAACTTGTATTTTATCAAACTAGAATTTTCCAAAACATGAATAGGATAGTCAAAATAAGTTTGTCTAGCAAGTTTAAAGCATGTATGTATATCTAGAACATATCTAATATACATAGGTATAAGGTAAACTTGTTTTGATCTATTATTCATGAAAACCAAAAACCAAATCATGAAACGTGTGTGTTTTGTGCACTTGAGCATATCAACTAAACTAAGCTTTACAAATATGGATCTAAAACTCTATCTAAACTAGGATACCTAAGTCTTCTTGACGATCTTCATCTTCAAGTAGACTTGCTCCAAAACTCCGTGATTCTCCAAGTACAAAGGTATGATCTTTAAGCTTGGCACCGGAATCACCATGATAAGCTTCTAATCATCTTGTTGAAGCTAATCACCAACTAATATCCTATTAATGATCTGAAACTTAGAAACACAGGAATATTAGTAAACATAACTTCATGAGTGTTGATCATCATCAAAACTAGAGTGGAAGGCCATTGGGCCAACAATCTCCCCCTTTTTGATGATGACAAAACTCATGGAGTTATATATGCATGGATTAAAGATAAGCTTCAAGGAAGCTCCCCTTAACTCATGCATAAGGATAAACAATAAATATATGCAATGAATATCAAGGCATAAACAATAATTGGTTCTAGATATCAAATGGAATATTCAAAACAAAATAAGCTCTAGATACCAATTACAAAGCAAACTCTATATATCAATTAAACTTAATATTCTTGAGATTAAAACATAATATATGCATATAAAACATAGGCATGCATATAAAACTCAAATACTTCTCCCCCTTTTTGTCAATCATCAACAAAGGGGTAAACAATCAAAACCATAGATAAAATGAGGGGTAAAAATCTTTCTCCCCTTTTTGTCAATCAAAATAATACAAACAATGTTCTCCCCTTTTTGTCTAAAACAAAAACAAAGTCAATAAGGGGTGACTACAAACATGATATCAATTAAAAAATATGTCAATAAAGCATCTTGATACCAATAAATAAGGATCAATAAATGTTATATGCTATATACATTCATGAAGAGGAAGACGCTAAGTTAGCTTCCCTACACATATGCATTACATGAAGAAGAGATGACAAGCCCCAATTCACATAACACATATTATGTAATGCATAAGAGGAGATGTGAAGCTCCCCCTACACACGTATATCATATAAAGAAGAGTTGTCAAGCTCCTCAATTTATAATATACTCAACATGAATCTATATGTAAGAGAGATGTTAAGCTCTCCTTGCATATAGGAAATACAAATAAAAACTTTGAATATATTCTTTAAACAACATTTTGAGATACCAATTGTAATTAAACATAACAAATTACCAATTGTAAAACAACATAACAAATTTTGAATGTCTAAACACAAATTTTGATACCAATTATAAGAATATATTTCATTTTGAAAATATATAAACAAATTTGATGTTGATATCATATGTTCAAAATAACAACTTTTAATCATAAAGAGTGGGAGTACAAATACCAATTGAAATACAAATCAAATTTTCTCCCCCTTTATGAAATACAAACTAAAGTCATGCATAGTCTTGATAACAATTTAAAAGTAATCAATTTAAACAAAATGAAACTCAAGCACTAGCATAAACACAAACATATATATGTATGAAAGATAGATACCAATAGAAATTGATATACTTGGAATTTAAAGCATACATATATACAAAACATATATGAGTATACAAGAAGATCAAAATGATACCAATTGAAAGAGTTCAATGATACCAATTGACATAACAATAAGTTCAAGTGTATACATCATATTATCTACCACCCAATCATAATTCAAGTTTTAAAGATTTTCAATTCAGGGCATACATGAACATGATCTCCCATCCTACCGCCCTTTGAAGGTAGGGTTTTCAAAGATAGATTTGAAAATGTAGTTTTGTTTGAAAATCACTACCAAAATGAAGAACACCGCAACTAGTTAAATGGAAAACTTGTTAACTAGCACGAAATCCTTCAAGTAAGGAATAAAACAAAAATGAAATTCACATGATAATCATCACTCTAACCAATAAAGCATACCTCATGAGGAACAAAACATGAGCAATAGATATGAGTGTACAAATAATATGTGAAGATCATAAATATGAAAATTAGGCAATAAGCTCAATTATTCTTTAAAACACGAAATCATCAAAACTATCTAATCTTCAAGGCATATGTATGTCTAATACAAACTAACGTATACATACATATCCAAAACATAAAGAGTCCACAAGATATATGCATTAAGGCACGTGGCTCAAAAAGGATACTCATGTATAGTCAATAGTTTGGATAAGATGGACATATACATGAAGTTAAATATTGACACATAAACATGAAAACATGTAAGGCTAAATTTTCATCAAAGCAATTTTCATTTCAAGGTATATGTATGATTTGTCAACACAAGAAGTATACATACATATCCCTTAAACACACTTTGAGTCCATAATAGATATTTGCATGAAAGGCAAATGACTCAAGGGGTATACATGTATATCTTAAAGTTTGGCAATACAAACATATACATGAAGTGAAATATACAATCATAACGCAAATTCAAAAATGAGAATACAAGTTTAATATGTATGAATCATCAAAACTAGACTATACTAGCACATCTAATGGGTTCAAATAAGCATTCAATTCCAACTGTATATAGATTTATTTGTAGCCCACTCTATGTACAAGTATATAACTAGTCTTAATGAAAACTAACACTTAAACATATATTCAAAACATGAAGCATCAAAACAAATATAAAAGTCATCATGATAAAACTAAAACATGATTACTATGTAAATTCACATGTATTAGATTCATGATGTACATTATAGTTTAAACAAAAGTGAGAACACTAAATATGGGTTCATATAAGCATATGTGTCTCAAATACTATACATGTATGTCAAGGATCTAATAAACATAGAATGAACGTACTAATCCATAGACATCAAAAACATGCTATAAACATTAAAACATGGAAAGCATGTAAACAATAAATGGGAGTAAAGGATTGTTACCAAAACCGAAGAAGCAACTTTCCTTGTCTCCAAAACATGGTGGTCCTCTCCACCAAACCATCCCTTGAAAGTGATGCATCCATATAATTTCCTTTAAGTCCGGAACGCATCCACTCCTAGGTGTCATCACTCTCACGTCATGTGAGAGCCCACACCTACATCAAAAATAGGAGGGGTGGTCTTTGGTACCCACATCTTCTTGTTGGGTCCATGGGGGTTAGTCTCATTTCTAACCCAAACAAATTCTTTGCTAAATTAGGAGTATGTAATCTATCATAACAAAATTTAGCAAGGTGGCCCCTACGTCCACAATGTGTACAAGTGTACACATGAGCATACTTGTGATGGGTGTGTCCGTGTAGAGCATGTGTATGCCGTGGAGGATGTGCATGCATAGAAGATGGAACTTGTTTCTTTCGAATCAAGGTTTCCAATCGTGAGTGGTTCATGGCACATTGGCTCATAGTGGAGCCCAAACAATCTACTCTCTTCTTAAGCATACAAATATCATCATTAATCCTAGAAGAAGAGGTACATGCATTAGGTAGACTAGATGAAGAAGCTACACTAGCATGGCAAACATGTGCATCAATCTTATTTTGTAAAAATTCATTTTTCTTTAAACATGCATCCAAATCTTTAGAAATTGAAGCAATCTTAATTTTCAAAGAATCATTTCTTTTAAAACAAAATTAACTTTTGAAGACAAGTTTTCATTTTTCTTTAAAATAGCATGGCAATCATTTTTAGACTTTAAAAATTCATTTTCTTTAAGTGCAAGTTCCAATTGAGATCTCAATGAATCCCTTTCATTATAGACCTCAACCTTCTCTTGCAAAACATTGTCAAGTCTAGCATGCAAACACTTATTTTCTTTTTCAATTTCTAGACTTTTCTTTTTCAAAATCTTATATTTTTCAATTAACTTTTCACATACTATTGAAAGTTCTTCATTTAGAGCATGGGGATCAACAATATCATTACTAGAAGAACTAGCATCATCATCACTATCTAAGTGGGGTTCCGAATGTACCTCAAGGGAGTCATTCCCTTGGACCATATAGCATTGTTGTGGCTCGGATTCTCCACTAGATTCCTCTTCTTGTTGGATTTGGACTTGAAGCTTGGAGGTGTTGGTGGTTGTTGTCAACTTGTTCCACACTGCAAAAGCGGAATCAAGATTAGAAACACATAAAAGATATTCTTTAGGTAAAGTGCTTCTAATGGCCTCTAGGGCTTGTGCATTGGCCCCTATATGATTACAATCACCAAGATAACATCTCTTGGTGGCGGCAAGAAAGACATGCAAACCTAGAGTTTTTAGGTACATGGACATCCTATACTTCCAAACATCAATGTTGGAAGGATCATAGCTAGGTGGGGTCATGAAGTCCATGGTAAACTATATGTGTGCAAACAAGCAAACAAATGCAAATAAGATTAGCAATTAAAGGATCACTCCTAGGATGTTAAGCCTAAGTATCAGGAGCACTAGCTCTGATACCAATTGAAAAAACACCTAGAGGGGGGGTGAATAGGTGTAAGTGCTAATCTAAGAAACTAAATGCAAACTAAGTGCGCTAAATGCGGAAGCTAATGCAAATTATGCACAAACTAATACAATACAACAAGTGTAGCCGAATTCCCCTTGCGAGGCTCTGGACTAACTCCCCTTGATTCCCCTTGAAATGGGTTGAGGTGCTATGTGAAGCTCTTGTTGGATGAGTATAAGTTAGGCACACACACACAAGCAATCCAAGCAATATAAAATACACACAATCAAGCCAAGCATATAAGAATGAATAGCAATATGAATAAATGCAAGGCAATATGAAATATGCACAACACAAGCAAATATGATATGATATGAATATGATGCTTGCACAAATATAAGAGAGAGAGTTAGAGAGACAATGGATCAAAACGCAAACACCAAGATTTGTTTCGAGGTTCGAGCAACTTGCTCTACATCCCCGCCTACACCACCGTGTAGGATTTCCCAATCCACTATAGGAGTACCGAACTCCTCTCTCAATCTTACAAAGCCACCGAGGCTATACAACCACAATCCACCTCTAACCGAAGAGGGATACGGCCCGTAGCCAACAATAACAACAACAACCTCTACCGAAGAGGCTCACAACAAACACAATCACCTCTACCAAAGAGGAATCCAAACCAATACCACTCCGATCACCTCTACCGAAGAGGGATTCACAAAAGCAAGGAGGGTTTACAATAAGTGGTTACAAAGACCACAAACACAATCTTTCTTTCTTTTCTCTTTTCTTTTCCACAAAAACAAGATCCTAAATAGATTAGGATAGGTGATAGCTCAAGTGTGGAAACAAGGTGTTTTTGGAAACCAGCAACAAAGAAAAACTACTTGGGAAATCACTTGTAAATGATAGAAAATGAAAAACAAAACAATCTCCCAAAACCCTAGCTTTCTTTGATTTTTCAAAAACCCAAAAACAAATAAGATAAAATCTTTTTGACTTAAAAACTCTTTTAAAAACTCTTTTAAACTCTTCAGAAAACTGAAAATTTTTAGCTCAAAAATTCTTATTCAAAACAATGGAGAAATGGGGTATATATAGCCCCTAGGAAAAACTAGCCGTTAGGCTGAGTTGGCAGTCTGACCAACTGCCGGTCGACCGGCCCAGTCGACCGCCAACGGTCAAATTTGTGACCGTTGGGCAACATCGGTCGACCGGTCCGGTCGACCGAAATAAACCGAGAGCAGAGCTCTCAGGCCCGGTCGACGGCCCGGTCGACCGTCCACTGTGCCTAACAGACGTGCACGTCTGTGCACGTCGGTCGACCGGATCGGTCGACCGGCCCTTGGTGCGGTCGACCGTCCCGGTCGACCGACCAGCCTGTCAGCACAAAATCAGGTCAGAAAAATTTGAAAAATATTTTCTAAAAAATCTTTTATCTCTTTTAAAAATACCATAAAATTGTTTTATCATTTTATGTTGAAACATAAACATGTGATAAAAATTTCAAGACAATATATCAACATATCAATTCATTTTTGTGTCTTACCAATTTTATCAAAAACAAAACTTGTATTTTATCAAACTAGAATTTTCCAAAACATGAATAGGATAGTCAAAATAAGTTTGTCTAGCAAGTTTAAAACATGTATGTATATCTAGAACATATCTAATATACATAGGTATAAGGTAAACTTGTTTTGATCTATTATTCATGAAAACCAAAAACCAAATCATGAAACGTGTGTGTTTTGTGCACTTGAGCATATCAACTAAACTAAGCTTTACAAATATGGATCTAAAACTCTATCTAAACTAGGATACCTAAGTCTTCTTGACGATCTTCATCTTCAAGTAGACTTGCTCCAAAACTCCGTGATTCTCCAAGTGCAAAGGTATGATCTTTAAGCTTTGGCACCGGAATCACCATGATAAGCTTCTAATCATCTTGTTGAAGCTAATCACCAACTAATATCCTGTTAATGATCTGAAACTTAGAAACACAAGAATATTAGTAAACATAACTTCATGAGTGTTGATCATCATCAAAACTAGAGTGGAAGGCCATTGAGCCAACAGTAATGGTCTCTCGACTAAGTCCACCATCTTCTTGTAATCAGAAAAATATAACCAGAAGTGGACTCCTATTGTCGATACATCCAGCATAATCTGAATTCGTGTATCCGAACAGCTGCAATTGATCAGATTTCACGTAGTTTTTTGTAGATATCGCATTACCTTCTTGAAAATCTTCTAGTGATCAATCCCAGAATTGATCAAGTATCTACTAAGTTTCTCATCTGTATATGCTATGTCTAGATGGGTACAAACTTGAGCATACATCAGATTTCTAACTGCCGATGCATATGGAATGTCTTTCATTTGCTCTTTTTGCAGGTCGTTCTTGGGACATTGGAGTAAACTCAACTTCTCTCCCCTACAGTAATTCTTCAAGCCACATCTATCTAGCACCTTATTCATATAAGTCTTTTTTTGATAAATCTAATATTTCACGTGTTCTGTCACGTTGAATCTTGATGTCTATAACAAAAGAAGCTTCTCCAAGATCTTTCATCTTAAAGTTCTTTGAGAGAAAACTCTTGGTCTCAAGTAAAAGAGCCATATTATTACTTGCTAATAGAATATCATCCACATATAGCACAAGAAATATAAGTCTACTCCCTTTAAATTTATGGTAAATGAATTGATCATCACATTCTCTTTAAAATCAAAATCGGATATTACTTGATCAAATTTCAAATACCATTGACGGGATGCTTGCTTTAGACCATAAATGAATTTCTTTAATTTGCAAACCAAATATTACGAACCTTTGGCTTCAAAATTGTGTGGTTACACCATATAGATTTCTTCCTCAATGATACTATTGAGGAAGACAGTCTTAATATCCATTTGGTGTAACTCCAGGTCAAAGTGGACCACTAGTACCATGATAATTCTAAAAGAAATCTTCATGAAAAACGGAGAGAAAGTCTCCTTATAGTCAATGCCCCCTGTTTGAGTGAATCCCTTTGCGACAAGACTTGCCTTATACCTTTTAATATTACCTTTCGAATCCCTCTTGGTTTTGAATGCCCATTTACAACCAATCATTTTCTTTCCTTTAGGTAACTCTACTAAATCTCAAACATTATTGTCCTTCATAGATTTTAACTCATCTTTCATGGCATTTAACCACTTAGTGGAGTGAATGCTGAGTTTGACCTCATTCAAGAATGTGGGGTCATCCTCTAGCCCCATGTCAAACTTCTGCTCTTGGAGATAAATTATATAGTCATTTGCAATGGCTGATCTCCTCTCTCTAGTTGATCTCCTAGGTACTTGAGGTTGAGAATTTTCAGGTTCTGCCTCATCAGCAAGATCTCTTTAACATGAACTGTATATATACCTTGTAAGGGTACAACTGTATTTTCATGCTGAAGTAAAACAACTACTTCATCATTTGGAACAATTATAATGGGTATAACAATATGTTCTTCCTCAAATGTGAAATCCTTATATATAGTTGACTCCTACTATTCTGAATATTCTCAAAAAAAATTTAGTATTATCCGTCTTTATATTCTTAGTGGAAGGACAGTAAAACCTAAAGCCTCTATACTTATCAGAATACCCTACGAATAAATAGCTAACTGTACTTCAATCCAGCTTCTTCTCATATGGATATATGGTCGAGCTTTCGCTGGATAACCCAAACATGTAGATGCCTAATACTGAGAGATTTTCCAAATCATAACTCATATGGGGTTTTAGTTACTATTTTATTAGGTACTTATTAAGAAGGTAGACAACCGTCTTTAAGGTTTCACTCCATAATGACTCTGATAGAGTAGTATGAACTATCATACTCCTACATGTCTTTTAGTGTGTGATTTCATCTCTCAGTAACACCTTTCTAGCGAGGTGTCTCTGGCATGGTGTACTAAGCGACAATGTCACACTCTATCGAAAATTGGCAATGAACATCTACATGATCTGCCATAGTAATCACCACCACGATCAGATCTAACGACTTTAATTTTTCTATACAGTTGATTTTTAACTTCAACTTTATAGATTTTAAACATGTCCATGATTGAGATTTCTTATGTAATAAGTATAGGTACCCATAACCAGAGTAATCATCTGTAAAAGTTATGAAATATTCGTAATCATTCCAAGAAGCTGTAGGGAATGGACCACAAATGTCTATATACACCAAATCCAAGACACATGAACTCTGTCTAGCACCAAACTTTCTAACGTTTTTTTAATTAATATTCGCTTAGTGCCTAGGCTATTCACATATAAAGATTCAGTATATAAAGTATGAAGTTTCAATTTATATAGCCATCAATTAGAATTCTACTACCAACAACTTTAGATTTGAAAAGTAGACTAATCATTTTATTATCAAGAATGACGCTAAAATCAGATCTGTCTAACAATGAAATAGAAATATGATTTCGCCTAAAAGGATGGTAATATAAAGTCTCATCCAAATCTAAAACAAAAAAATCAGAATCTAATCCAAACCTGCAAACTCTAACAGCTTCGACTGCAACTTTATTTTCACCACCCATGTATACGTATCGCTCAGCTGGGCTAGGCCTCCTTTAGGTTTGAAAGTTTCGCATTGAATCACTTATGTGAATTATTTATCCACCATGTATGGGGTGACACTAAAGCTAAATTAATTTCAGAACAAATATAATTATGAGATGTACCCTTCTCAGTTAGCCATTTCTGATATTTTATATAATCCTGCTTAAGGTGACTTACTTTCTTACAGAAAAAGTATGCAATGACCTTAGGCTTCTTCTCCTGCACTTTCGCCACTTAGGATCAGCAGCTGTAGTAGTGTTTATATTTCTCCCTTTAGTTACACTTTTTCTTTTCTTATTAAAAGTGTTATCCTGAATGCTAAGTGAGCACTTTCAGTCTTTTCTTATTTCAATCTTTCTTCTTCCTAGACACAATGACTAATTAGCTCAGTGAGACTCCACTTGTCCTTTTGAGCATTATAAATAATTTGGAAAAGGGTTATACTTTATAAGAAAAGAGATTAGAATGAATTGCACTAGAATCTCTTCAGAGAGTTTCAATTTCAATGCTTTTAGTTTAGACACAAGATTGGACGTTTTCATAATATACTTCCTTATGTTTTCTTTGTCATTGTAGCGCATATTTATTAGCTTACTAAGATGCACGATGGTCTCAATTTTATCTAATTTAATAAACCGGTCAGCTACTTCAGCTGGAAAAACTCTTAGCACTAACTTTATCAGACATATAACCCCTAATAGTTATAAAAATAGTGTACTTTATGACCATTAGACACATCATGTAAGACTTCTCCACTTTTCATAATTAGTATTTTTTTTAACTGAACTTTTGTTAGTGATAATAGAGGTCCATCAGTTCTTAAGGTGTAATCTAGTTCTATGAATCCAAGAACTTTTTTTTACGTGGTCTTACCACTTCTTAAAGTTTGTACCATTCATTTAAACTATATAAGCGTACAATTTCTCATCAATTAACATAAACACTGCATTTAAAACAATTCTACTGTAATAGGCTTGAATTTCAGAAAATGCAACCAGTTTAACTGATAGTGCTGCCGATCAAACTTTCAGAACAAGTTATGCCTCTTTATGTCAACACTGTACTGGCCCAATATAGATACTCTAAAATTTAGATCCTATATAAGAGAACAATCTTTTTTTGGGCCGACTGTCCCTTTATAGGATTGTCTCAAAGTTTAAGTTATTTATATCGGCCATATAATATATGTAATGACTCGACCATAATGACAACTTTCTTTTGGCTGATTGCTACACACAAAGGCCACACAAATCTACGCATTTGGATTCTTGTTCCGCTGTCGGACTAGTTGATGAGGGTAATGAAATATGGATGTATAGCGTGACAACCTTCCTTTGGGTCGATTATCACACACCAAGGTTCTCCCACTTGCATTACCCTTATAAAATATCCGACGTCGTACATAATTCAGCCAAATAATAGTCTTTCTTTGGGCCGGCTATTGTCTGCATGAACTATATATGCAATTAAATAAGCTCTTTTTTAAATTCTTTAAGTTGAACATGCATATATCTTTATCTGTGTATTATCAACTGTAGTAAACAATAATATTCATCATGTTAGAATAATATGAGTAATATAAATATTGATGAACGGAAGCATGTAAGAATACATATAACCATGGTAAATATACACTTCAATACCTATTTTATGTCAACTAACTAATGTTTTGTCATGTATAGTATCTGTAATATTATAGTGCTCGTCAATCGCATCGAAATCCTATTTACATGCTCAAAACAGAGGTCGGATGAGCCCGTAACGACTAATTGAAGTTTTTTATTGGCAAAACAGGTCTGCAGTTCTTATCGGGTCTGGATCAGACCCGACCCGTAATAGTTTAGGTTATGAGTTTCTTAATGGGACGGGTTTAATAAATTGAATAAAATTCGATTAGCTTAATGTGAGATTGATTGGGATTAGATCTCTTTATTTGATTAGAATTCTACCCCAAAATTTTCTTAATAGACTAGAATTTTATCTCAATCCTAAAATCAAAGCAATCTCAACAATCTCAATTAAAATTTAATATGAGATTGGTTAGGATCAGATTTCTTTATTAGATTAAATTCATAATCCTAGCTCTAATCAAACTCAATCAATTTCAAAAAAACTAATTAGGAAACCCAAAATAATTAAGGAACCTTAACCCTTTTTAACCCTTTTCTTGTTTTTGCTGCAAGCATGTTTGCGGGTCAAGGGGGCGTAAGCAGCCCCTTGGATGCACAAAGGATTTTTTATTCCAAAAAAAAAATCCATAATAATAACACTCTGAAAAAATTCATAAAATATATGCATAATTCAATTTATCATCTCCAATTTAATTCAATTATCTGAGACATAAAAAATAATCTTTACTGAATTAAAAAAAGGGATTCATAATTTTAATAGATCGAGATCAATAAAAATTATTTATATCTCGATGATTCGATAAAGAGGAGGCTCTGATACCAATTGTTGATCTAATAATTATTTCAAATAAGATCTTATATATTTAATATCCTTTTTATCAAGATCAAAGGAAAGAAGGGTTCATGCATACCTGATTCCATCACGAAAGGGATGCCGAAGGTTGCACGATCTCGAGAATGTCGGAGTTGAGGGAGGGGATTCTTCTCTCCAGCCACTAAGTTCTCTTCTTGATTCTTAGTGGAGATGAGAGGTCTGCAAGAGAGAGATAATCATGATAGATTAGTTGGTGGTAGAGAGGGAATCCTATTCATGATATATAGTATCAAGGAATCCTAGTTCAACTCATCATAGATCTAGATCTTTGATTGATAATACGAGTTCCCACATCTTAATTTAAATACACTCATGACTAAGTGTAATTGAAACGTATCTAAACCCAAACTATTAGGCTTGATCAATTCTTTATTGGGTCCAACAATATAGGCTTATAGACGGGTGTATAAATCCAATTAGACTTGTATTGTCCCAGATTAAGTTAGACTTAATCCAAACAAGTCTAACAATTTGTACTAGAATGAGTAATTATAGAAAATTGAAAATTTAAAAGAGAAAATGAAAGAAAATGTTGAGAGAATAGAAGTAGGAGTCAATATTTATTTTTAGGGTAAATTGCGTGAAATACCCATGCACTACCATGGGTGCTGCACCAAACCTCTCTAAACTATGAAAATTTGCACATTGATCTCCTGCTCTGTAATGCCATTAACTTTGCCATTAAAGGGACATGTGCTTTAGCATGTGACATTCTTAAACTTAATTTTTTTTAAAGAAAATACCATCACCTCATCCTCATGATTAGTCTCTAATTTTGCATAATTTTCATCACATTCTCATATTTATTTCATGTAAAATTTTGCTAATAAAATCATGCTTGCTTGATCCTAGGTCCATGGTGTGCAAATGAAGAAGAAGACCTAAATTACCATTTAATTGGTGATTAAAAGCCTACCAAGTAGCCGTTGACTTTAGAGTGAAGATTTTGTCAGCCCAGAACATCAAATCGCAAATCCAGAAGATCAAGGCGCCAGAAAACAGATTTTGTGGTTAACTTTTCCACTTACACTTTTACCTTACCAGCCAAACACCATAAAACACAATATACTTTCTCACTTACATTTTTACTTTACTAACCAAACACCGTAAAACATAATATACTTTCCCATTTATACTTTCACTTTATCAATCAAATACCGTAAAACACAATATATTTTCTTTACTACAGTTCACTTTTCCTATTCTCATTTTACGACTTGCGACTTGCGACGTTTTGCAACGTAACAAACAGGCCCTTAATCTACTTTTATTTCTACTCAAGAAGCAAATAGATTGAGTTCACGCAATACATTAGCTGCGCACAAAGTGGTACAAAATTCTTTTCACTTTGAGATTTTAACCCGACCCTAGCGTTCCCCAGTCCGAACATTTTCATCTGCTTGGACGGACTCGGATGCAAGTCAAACTACAGGGCCATCGTCAGATGGTTGGCTCTTTATTCAGGTGCTCTTCTATCTTATGATTGCTACTGCTTAGTTAGTTCTGTCTTGATTCTGCTCTATAATTCTGCCATGCTTGAGTTGCCACCTCATATATCCTATTCAAAAAGAATAAAAAAAAGACCATAGCGCGATCTATGATTAGCCCTCGGTCGGGGTGAAGACTATTGCTCCGACCAGACCACAGCGGTCTCATTTTCGTAGTGGTGACTTCAGACCCAAGTGGATAGAACATAGATCTGAGTAGACATGCAAGTAGATTAGATGTGAATAAATAAAATCAAAAAAAAAAATTCTATATCCATATAAAGCTAAAAGATGTTTTTTTTTCCTTCTCAATTAGCCTAAAAAGGGGAAATAAGGATTCAAAAGCTAGGTCTAGCTGACAAATCGATCATTATCAAGTTGTTGCTGTGATTTGTGTTTTGACAATGCACCAAGTAGAAAACGCGTTGATCACCTAACAAGCAACTTCCCTGTTTATTGGATTCTTATTTTGTTTATGTAGTTAATTCATCGGATGCTTATTCGATCACACAATTCCCTTTGTCGTCTTAAATTAGCATAGAAGACTTCAAATTATCAATCACAGGAAGCAAACAATTAAGCATGAAGAAATCCCCATCTCATCTAATCTACTAATTTAAATAGGACCCTCTTAATCTCTAATTAAAAAAAAAGGGGCCAAGGACTTTCTTTTTGTGAAAAAGTTGAGACTCGGTTTCATTAACATTGAATTTTAGAGCCATACATATAATTGGGCCGTTGCTTGTAGCTTTCACGCGTCAACAAGCGTGGCACTTGAGCCCTCATGTAGCGTGCTTGCCATGTGAAACATGGATGATTATGGCAAGACTACGTGAATAACTAGAAAGAAAAACTAGCACTCTTTCCTCACTCAAGCTCTCTCATAATAATTGTTGTTGACTATACCAATTTCTCACTTAAGCATTGCTTCATGAGTTTTGCTTGGTACATGAACCAATATAATAATGTCGTCACAAGATAGACCACTAGTTATTTTACATTAGAATTTATTTTTCATAAATTCTAACGTAATTAGCTCTAGTTTGATACTCCAAGTCTTAGTACTTTGAAAATTAGACTCCATTTGGTGTCTCTTCAAATAAGCAAACAAAAAAATGACCTAATTGTTAAAACAACTAAAAAGAATTTAGGCAGTTAATTTCAAAATATCAAGATTTTAGAGTATAATATCTAATTAAACTTCACTCAGGAGTCCTATATATTTAAAAATGTCAAAGAAAATTAATACATAGCAATATAGCATATGGCTCATGTGTTAGCTTCCGACTGTGGCAACAAGGGTACACGCAATGCAATGAGAGATTCCTTAACGATGGCGTCTCTTTGTTGCCAGTTCCTCCTCAGTTGAGTTTGAGAGTCGGTGATAATACATAAACTTTTTAATGGATGTTACCCACAAGGAACACTAACTCTCTTTCCTACAACAATCGCCTTTGCTTGTGACTCCAACAGTCTTCGCCCTATAAATCCCCACCCTAACTTCCCTCATCTCTCATTCTTCTCATAGCTAGCAATCCATGAAAATGGCCAAGTGTTTGTTGCTTGCGTTGGCACTGGCTCCAGCTCTGTTCACAGTGGCACAAAGCATCCCTTTCGACGAGAAGGACTTGCAGTCGGAGGAGAGCCTGTGGAGCCTGTACGAGAGGTGGCGCAGCCACCACACGCTGTCGAGGGACCTCGACGACAAGCACGACAAGTTCACTGTGTTCAAGGACAACGTCAGGTTCATCCACGAGTTCAACAAGAAGAAGGATGTGCCGTACAAGCTCGCGCTCAACAAGTTCGGTGACATGACTAATGAGGAGTTCCGAAAGGCCTACGCCGGGTCCAAGATCCATCACCACCGGACTCTCCGTGGGAGCCCGAAGGGCGGCGACGCCGGGGAATTCCTGTATGAAAGCGTTGGCAGGGTTCCGACTTCTGTTGACTGGAGGGCCAAGGGCGCGGTCACTGGAGTCAAGGATCAAGGCCAATGCGGTGGGTCAAACTCTTAAACTTATAGTCAATTCTTAGTATTATGCGTTCATTATATTCTCTTTAATGAAACAAGTGGTTATACTTTACTTTTTCTTTTTTTTTAAAGAATAAAAAGAAAAGTAGTCTTATGCATAAAGTATATACTATGCAGGGAGCTGCTGGGCATTCTCGACTGTGGTCGCTGTGGAGGGGATCAACAAGATCAAGACGAACCAGCTGGTTTCGCTGTCGGAGCAAGAGCTCATCGACTGCGACACTGCAGGCGATAACCAAGGGTGCAACGGCGGTCTCATGGAGTACGCGTTCGAGTTCATCAAAAACAACGGCGGGATCACGTCTGAGGATGCCTACCCCTACACGGCCGAGCAAGGAAGCTGCGGCTCTCAGGTACAAGTTTCTTGCAATTTCTCTTCACAAGAATATTAGCACAATGATTTTGTTATGATGAGAATTATAATGATGTGTACATGAATATATATATTTTTTGCAGGAAAATTCCGCGGTGGTGACCATTGACGGGCACCAAAATGTTCCGGCCAACAACGAGGCTGCTCTGATGAAGGCCGTCGCGAATCAGCCCGTGTCTGTTGCGATCGAAGCAAGTGGCTCTGCGTTCCAGTTCTACTCTGAGGTTTGTTCCTATCTAACCTATTCAGGTTCGATTGGATGAGAGACACATATTCTAAATTCTAACACGAAACCCGTTTCGTTGTTTGCTTGCGTGATAGGGTGTCTTCAACGGCGAGTGTGGAACTGAGCTGGACCACGGAGTTGCGGTCGTAGGGTACGGGGCTACCCGTGACCGTACCAAGTATTGGATAGTGAAGAACTCGTGGGGTGCGGGTTGGGGTGAGAATGGGTACATAAGGATGGAGCGCGGGATCAGCGACGAGCGCGGCCTGTGCGGTATCGCCATGGAAGCTTCTTATCCTATCAAGACGTCACCTAATCCTGCTCTGAACAAGGAAGAATCTCTCAAGGACGAACTTTGAGACTTTTCGGGGGGCATTTGATTTATCTGTGTTTTCTGGATCATGTAATTGCTCTGGAGTTTGATGATTGATTTGCATGAATAATAAATTTGTGTTTCATATCAAGAGCAACAAACTTGACTCCTACTGTCATATTAAAACAAAATTCTATAAAATTATGCAAAGACTTTACTAACAAGAAGAGAAAAATGATGGATGGAGACATTTACACTGAAAAACTGTTTTGTCCCTTTTCTTTTCGAGAAAGACTCTAGGCTTACATTATAGTCCTAAGTGAGAGAAGAATTTTCAAATAACACGATGGATTAAGTTTTGTCTCTTGACTTCAAATGACATGATAAGTTGTTGTGTAGCGGAGAGCGTGTTAGAGATATTAATGACAACACGTGATCCATGTGAAAGACACCCCTCATGAAATCAATCAGATCCTAAAATCTCTCCAGGAACACATGGAACTCATGAGATTCATGCACCATGTGTTTTTCATTCTTTCTCTCAGTCAATATTTCTTATTATTTCTCTCAGTCAATGTTTTCCTATTGTACCTCCTAAATCAATGTAAACATGTGCCCAATATGTGTATATAAATACAACCAAGAACCATAACTAATAGTATCTTGTCTTTACACAAATAATAAGTCTTCTTCTTATTCTTTTTCTTGGTATCAGAGCAACTCCTGTACCATGTCGAGTATTTCCTCTTCATCTTCCCTCACCTCCATCCAAACACTTGCATCCATGGTTACTCCCAATCCCAACATCACTCACTTTCTAAATGTCAAACTCGATAAGGGAAACTATCTGCTGTGGCGTTCCCAGTTCCTTCCTCTTCTCAAGCTCCACGATCTCGAAGGCCTCGTCGACGGAACCTCTTTATGTCCGGTCCGATTCCTTCCTTCTACCGAGAAGGATGCTCAGCCCACTATCAATCCAGAATACACTCGCTGGATCAAGCTTGATCAGATGCTCTTATGTTGGCTTATCTCCTCGCTCACTGAGGCTGTTCTTGCTCATGTCGTCGGCCTCACCACATCTCGTGATGTGTGGTGCTCTCTGGAGCGAATCTTTGCGTCACCCTCCAGAGCTAGAGTGCAGCAACTCAAATATCAGCTGCACACCGTCAAGATGGGCACCTCTTCTATGTCAGAGTATATCCAGTCTGTCAAGTCCATCGTGGACAACCTGGCGGCAGTGGCTAATCCAGTTGCCGACTCCGACCTCGTCTCTACCTTACTCGGTGGTCTGTCTTCCGAATATGACTCGTTCGTCACCTCCGTCAACACACGAGTCGACCCTGTACTGTCAGAAGAACTCATTGGCCTCATGCTTAGCCAGGAGATTTATCGTGGGCGTGCTATCACTTCACCAGACTCCACAACCCTCATCTCCCCTTCTCCTGCTGTTCATGCTGCTTCCCGCACTCCAAGCTACCATTCAGCTCCATCTTTTTTCCGTGGTCGTGGACGTGGCCGAGGCAGGGAGCGCGGTCGTGGTCATGGACGTTCCTTCTTACCGTCACATCAGTCCACCGGTGGTCGACCTCAATGCCAGATCTGCAATCGTTTTGGCCATTATGCTAACAAATGCTACAATCGTTATGATGATTCGGGTAGCCCAACTGCTCTTCTCCACTCTTATGGGAATAGTCCAGTCGATTCCAACTGGTATGTTGACTCCGGAGCCACTCATCACCTAACGGCTGACATTGCGAATCTGGCAGCTCACTCCGATTATCAAGGACCCGACAGAGTTCGCATGGGTAACGGGACAGGTTTGCCTATCCGAGCTACTGGTGCTTCTTTATTGTGTTCTCCTGTTTCTTCCTTTGTCTTGAAAAACCTTTTACATGTTTCTGATATCACCAAAAATCTTCTGTCCGTTAGTCAATTTACTGCTGATAATAAAGTCCTTCTTGAATTTCACCCTGACTCTTATTTTATTAAGGATCTCTCTACCCGGAAAACTCTACTGCGAGGACAACTTAAGGATGGTTTGTATGTCTTCTCCCTGGGGAATCATAACTTCACCGCCTCTCCTCAGGCTCTTCTTGGTGAGCGTGCATCTTCCTCCGTCTGGCATGAACGCCTAGGTCATCCCTCCACCAGAGTTGTCTCCACTGTTTTATCTCAGCATCAACTTCCTTTTCTCCCTGACCGTGCTGGTACCCCTCTCTGCGTCCCCTGTCAGCAAGGAAAAGTCACCGTCTTCCTTTTTCGTCATCTTCCACGATTGCTACTGCTCCTTTAGAGCTTATTCACTCCGATCTATGGGGTCCGTCTCCTATGTCCGCTGTAAGTGGTCATCGCTATTATATTAACTTTGTAGATCACTACAGTAAGTATGTTTGGCTTTATCCTTTGATAAATAAAAGTGATGCTTTCTCCATTTTTCTTGAGTTCAAAATTCATGTAGAAATTTTTTTTGGGCGTTCCATTAAAGCACTCCAAACTGATGGCGGTGGCGAGTTCATCAAATTTAAACCTTACTTGTCTTCTCAAGGTATCGCTCATCGTTTATCCTGTCCACACACTAGTGCCCAAAACGGCACCGCAGAAAGAAAGCACCGCCACCTTGTCGAGACCGGCCTTACTCTTTTGGCTCGGTCAAATGTTCCATTTCATTACTGGCCCTATGCTTTTCAAACTGCCTCATTTCTCATCAATAGAATGCCCACCCCATTCTCCATAATCTCTCTCCCTACCAGAAATTATTTCATAAAGTACCTGACTACTTTTCCTTACGAATTTTTGGTTGTGCTTGCTACTCTCATCTGCGTCCATACCAAACTCATAAGTTTAGTTTTCGGTCCACTCAATGTGTCTTCTTAGGTTACTCGGCTTCGCATAAAGGTTATTAATGTTTGCATGTCCCATCTGGTCGTATTTACATCTCTCGGGATGTTGTGTTTGACGAATCTTCCTTTCCTTTCCATTCTCCTCAGCCCTCCCTTTCTCCCCCTACTCCTAAGCCTTTATCACCGATCCCCATCTCCATGCCTCTGCTATCTTCCATTGTTTCAGTCCCCTCTTCTCATGCGGGCCCCACCATTGACTCTTCTCCTCCTCCACTATCACCTCCATCACATACTCTTTCTCCACCACCTCCACCAGCACCCGCCGATGAGTCCTTCTCCTCGTCCTCATCCTCAGGCTCTCCCAGTCCCCTCCTATCAGGACCCACCATATGGTCACCAGAACACAGGATAACACCAGAACACCAAAAGTCTGGCTAGCCACCCGGTATCCCATGCCTACCTGTCTCATGGCTGATTTGGCCACCACTCCTATCGAACCCACATGTTTACGCAAGCTTCTAAAGATCCCAAGTGGCGCCAGGCAATGGACACTGAGATGAATGCCTTGCTTAAGAATAAAACCTGGTCCCTTGTGTCATACCACCCTACCATGAATCTGGTTGGTTGTAACTGAGTTTTCAAGTTAAAGCATAAATCTGATGGTTCTGTTGACAGGTATAAGGCCCGCCTGGTGGCCAAGGGTTTTCATCAACAACCAGGATTAGACTATGGTGAGACATTCAGTCCGGTCATTAAACCGACCACTGTTCGTACCGTGTGCAGTCTGGCCGTCTCCAAGGGATGGTCTATTCGACAATTGGATGTGAATAATACATTTTTGCAGGGTTTTCTTACTGAGACGGTCTATATGGAACAACCTTCGGGGTTCATCAATCCCGCTCATCCCAATCATGTATGCAAGCTTCACCGCAGTATCTATGGCCTCAAACAGGCTCCACGGGCCTGGTTTTCTCGCCTCAGCAGTTATCTAGTCACATTGGGCTTTGTAGGCTCCAAGTCTGACACGTCTCTCTTCCTCCGTCGGGTCGGGACAGATCTTCTTCTGGTTCTTATCTATGTGGACGACATCATCATCACAGGTAATGACTCACGGGCTGTCACTCGTCTTATTCAAGAACTAGGCCGGGAGTTCTCATTAAAAGACCTCGGTCTACTGCACTATTTCTTGGGCGTAGAATGTCATCGTACACCCTCCGGTCTATTTCTCTCTCAACAGAAGTACATCCGTGACTTGCTTCTCCGACTCAAGATGGATGGTGTCAAGCCTGTTAGCTCGCCTATGGCCACTTCCTGTAAGCTATCCAAGATTGTTGGCAAGTCTCTCTCTGACCCTTTTGTCTATCGAAGTACTGTTGGGGCTCTACAATGCTTAAGCTTTACCAGACCCGATATTGCCTTCTCGGTGAACAAGGTCGCTCAGTTCATGCAAGCTCCAACCGATGAACACTGGAGTGCTGTAAAACGGATCCTCCGTTACCTCAAATCTACCATCCAACATGGCCTTTTTCTCTCTTGTCATTCTTCTGCACAGCTTATTGCTTACACCGATGCAGATTGGCAGGGTCGATCGATGATCGAAAATCTACTAGTGGCTATTGTGTCTTTCTTGGTACAAATCTCATTTCTTGGAGCTCGAAGAAGCAGTGTACTGTGGCACGATCTAGCACTGAGGCAGAGTATAGGGGCGTGGCCAATGCAGCAGCAGAGGTCGTTTGGTTGCAGTCATTACTTCGTGAGCTTGGAGTTTCGCAATCTCCCCCAATAGTTCTTTGTGACAACCTTGATGCAACATATCTCTCGATCAATCCTATTCGTCACTCCCGCTCCAAACATGTTGAGATCGACATTATTTTGTGAGGACTATGTTGCCAATGAAGTCCTGGATGTTCGGTTTGTCAGCACTAAAGACCAACTAGCAGGCATCCTTACTAAACCTTTGAGCTCTTTACGATTTTCTATGCTGAAGAACAAGCGCTCGGTTCTTTCGAACCCGCTTCGCTTGCGGGAGGGTGTTAGAGATATCAATGACAACACGTGATCCATGTGAAAGACACCCCTCATGAAATCAATCAGATCCTAAAATCTCTCCATGATTATAGGAACACATGGAACTCATGGGATTCATGCACCATGTGTTTTTCATTCTTTCTCTCAGTCAATATTTTCCTATTTTTCTCTCAGTCAATGTTTCCTATTGTACCTCCTAAATCAATGTAAACATGTGCCCAGTATGTGTATATAAATACAACCAAGAACCATAACTAATGGTATCTTGTCTTTACACAAATAAGTCTTTTCTTCTTATTCTTTTTCTGCGGAGAATAGTCGAATATTATATTACCCAATAAGTCCAATTAGCCCAGTTAATATTTTCGTTAAATTTTTCGCAGTTTAGATTGCTTATATTAATAACTTTATTTAGATGAAGGGTTTGATTTACATAATTAGTTATAGCTAGATACTAGTAAGTACTATAGGTTAATCGTAATGATCTTAGATAGTTAGATAGTTATGAACTTAGGATAACTAATTAGTTTATTTTATTATATGGGAGAGGCTTTAATACTCTCCTAGTGCTTAACTAAGCTAGTTATATCTATCTATAAAATCGTGTGATATACAAAGATATTAGACCATCCATTTCTTCATCTCGAATTATATGTTTAAAAGGTTTTTTTAAAAAAGCTTATTAATAAAAATTCATATATTTTGAAGTTCAATTGCTCATGTATCAAGTGGCTTTAAAATAATAATTTTTTAATTGTTAGAAAATCGTTTATTTTGCTATCACTTAAAGTATAAGTAAATAATCCTCAAAAAACATGATTTTTTATGTGTGAAGTTTTTAAATATATAGATCAAAATGAAAAGAATGGATCCATATAATTTCATTGCACACTATGCATTTTATAAGTAAGCATAACTTACTTAGTTATTTCATAAGAGTATTAAACCTTACCCTTATTATATATAATATATATGACCTTAAGTCTTACATTATTATTTAATAATACTCTGGGCCGAAATTTGTGTAGGAATTATCATTTGGCCCAAAGCTTAATAATTCTCATTGTTGGCACCTGTCTAGCGAGAGAGAGAGATAGAGAGAGAGAGAGAGAGAAGAGGGGTGGGGGGGGGGGGGGGGGGGGGGGGGCGGGGGGGGCCAATGTTGTTGGAAACCTCTTCATCATCAATTTCATTGCAGCTGCTCACCTTCACTTTTACTTTCGGCAGTGGATGGGGGCCTCTGATATTTTTATGGTACCTTAAGACTCTCTTTTTTTCTCTAAATTAAACTAATTTGGTGATATAGGAGATCAAGATAGGATCAGATCAAAAACAGAGTCAAAGTCAACAAGTTGTCGACAACCAAATACGCTGTCGACAAGTTGCGGTCGACAGCTGAAATACGCCTGTCGACAGGGATTTTTTGAAAATCAGGGTCATGACAGTCTGTCGACAATCCTTCTCACCTATCGACATGCTCGTGACTGTCGACAACAATCTTGCATCTGTCAAAAGTTCTGCTTCACATCACTATATCCGAGTCTGAGTAGAAATTAATTTCAGTGAAGTCTAAATGGTTTTGTTTTTCTTTTATTAATTGGTTTTTTTTCTTTTATTCAACTTTTGATTATCAATTAAATTCAGTTTTTCTCTTGATCGTGGATTCGAGTTACTATCTTTTACTTGTGAATTCGGGTGATTTGCTTGTGGATTCGAGTATTATCCTACTTAAAAGTATCTTTAGTATTAGTGGCGCTAAAATAAGATTTAGCCGGCATATTTGCTTCCTTGCTTGTGTTATTTGGTTAAAAGATGCAAGTTTAACTTCATATACGTGGTCCAAATTGCTGAAACTCTGAATACATACTGAAGAGGCCAGAAGGAGAATCCAGAAGTACCATGTCCTCTTCTTCAAGGAATATGAGGATGTCAAGCTCAAGCCAAGGGTCATTGTTCTGCAGGAAGATCCAGGCTTCAGTTTTCTCAACCGCAGCAAACTCTCCGTGCATCAGCCTCATGCACTGCAGGTACAGCTTCGGCACATCGCATTGCCCAGCCAGTTCCGAACATCGACGACGAATCCACAGTGAGCCGCAAGGCGAGCTCCACATTGAACAAATCTTTTAGCCACTGGACTCGGTAAACGTGAGAGAGCACCATCAGATGCATCCATATTTATCCATCATATCGGATTGCTCCAGTGATACACACCTGCGATTCCAGTAAGTAATCACAAATAAACAATGACATGTTAGAACTTGTGACCAAAGTACTATAGATATTATTAGAGGCGGCAATTGGGTCAGGTCGGGTCAAACGCGACCCAATTACTGTTCGACCCGTATAATAATCGGGTCGGGTCGACCCGACCCGATTATTATACGGGTCAAAAATCAGACCCAGACCCGCCCAGTCTTAATCAGGTCGACCCGACCCGACCGACCATTTGACCCGATTATTAAGCCTTAAATACAATTTCTTTCACTATATTACTAAATGTGGTGATATGGTTGGTCATCACACTAAACTCATACACTAGAGGTTATATATTCGAAATTGGGCTCAGCATATTTTTTGACAATTTAATTTAGGTGAAGGGGAGGAGGGCGGTGGCGACGGTGGAGGAGATCGGAGGGGAGGAGGCCGAGGAGGAGGAGAGAGAATAATTGGGTCTGGCGGGTCAAGCGGGTTCGGGTCGACCCGACCCTTTAATAATCGGGTCAGATGGGTCGACCCGATTATGACCCAAACCCAATTAGCCCAAACCCAGACCCGCCAACTCCGGGTCGGGTCTGGCGGGTCGCGACCCGTCTGCCACCCTAGATATTATTAGATTCATAATTAAAAAACATACAAGGTTATGTTACTTTTACAAGAAAATTCTTTTACATACAAATATCCAACAACGAATTTTTATAATTGAAAGCCACACCCAACAATAATTGAAAATTATTTGACGCGGCAGCTAGTGAGAAAAATCGCTTTTCTGGAGCCCAAGAAAGAGAGATTCCATTAAGGACCTGTTTGGTTTGTGAGAAAAAAAAGATATAAGTGAGAAATGAAGAGGAAAAGGTGAAGAAAAAAGTGATGAAAGGCGCACAAATGAATGAAGGGAAGGGAGAAAAACACTATTTTTTGTCGAATATCAAATAATATTAAACAACAATTGATCTTTGTAGAATATAAGAAAATTCAAAACCCTCCTATCTCCAAGCAAAGAAACAGTCTTGGGGAACAAAACTTGGGGAGTAGAGGAACCCAAGAAAGGCAACAACGGCATCAGATGGAACTGTGATAGCTTTATGCAGCCTCCCCTTTTGCCGTCGACGCTCGATAAGCTCTCAAACACCGGCGACGCCGAAGCCTTCATTCATTCATTAAACGCAGACAATAACTAAGAAACTAATTCTCACAAGAAGAAGAAGAAGAACGAGATCTTAAAAACAGAGGATTGGGATAAGTTTGTACCAGAACGCGGAATGCGCTGGGATCCTGAGCCCAGCAGATGTTCTGTGCTGATATCTTCACTCCCAATTTCTGGGCACTGCTGCGCCAGTTCTCTCAGATATTGAGTTAAGACCTTCATTTTTTTTAGTTACTGGGAGTGGGACCTGTCCATTTACTGGAGCTATTTATCACGTCAGAATTCCGCTGCCGCGTGCTTTGTGCCAGCGTGGAGGATAAGTTGTGTGCCAGCGTGGCAGGAGGCATGATACCCGGTCTTAGCTTGTTTCTTGCTGCATGATTGACTTTTATTTTATATCAGGGAGATTTCGTTTTTCTTTTGTATATAAGTGATCTATTCAGATGTTTTTTTTAACTATTTTCTCTTGCACTTGTGCATGTATTGAAGCTCTACAGTTTGAGAAGATTTTATAATCTGTTATAGATGTATTTGCAGGAGTACTTTCATAAAAGCTTTTTAATAAAATACGAGTACCTTAATGATTTACTGTTTACTCTAAAAAAAAAGAACCAGCCTTTATTGTGCTCCGACAACAACAACCCACAGAGGAACCCTAGATCTCCAAAGAACAGAAGAACAGTACCACAATCAGCACAAACAAAACAATCCAGAGAAAGAGCACAAAATACAGATTTAACGAGGTTCGGCCTTGTTGCTTACGTCCTCGGGGCAAGAAAGGGGGAGGGTTTTATTGATTTCAACAAATCAATACTTACAGCAATGGGGATCGGGAAAGTTCTGCCTCTGCTTTACCTCCTCCACAATTGCTCTCACAAACCCTACTACTAGATCTCTCTTCAGATACAAAAGGATCCCTTTAAACCCTAGAAATTCTACACAAACCTTAAATAGGTTCAAAAATAACCCTTTCCGAAATAGGCAGACCCGACTGTCGGTCGACCGGCCGGTCGACCGACCCTATGCACCGGTCGACCGGGCCAGTCAACCGTTCCCAACCGAGAGTTGGGTCACTTCAGTCGGTCGACCACCCGGTCGACCGATCTCATCCTGCGGTCGACTGGACCGATCGACGCTACGCTGTGCATGTCAGCGTGCACATCGGTCGACCGGGCTGGTCGACCGAGCCACTGCTTCTGCCGACGGTCGACCGTTACCCTATTCTGCTGTTTTCTGCTGCTGCTGAATTCTGGATCTTCTCTTCGTCGACTTCCTCGACGACTTCCTCCCCCAACAATTCTCCACCTCGGTGAAGATTTACCAAATCTGAGCCGATCTCTAACGTACCCCAGTCTTTCACCTGGCGAAATCGACACACGATCTCGGCTTGCGCGCACTGGACGAAATCGGCACAAGATCTCGGCGAAATTGACACACGATCTCGGCTTTGAATCTTTAGCTCAGCTATCCTTAGAAAACATCGCACATGCCTTCCCTGCACTTCACCTTAGGAGAACTTCTATACATGTCGATCATCATACCGTGGATCCTCCTCTGCAACTTCACGACCTCACGAAGACTCCTCATGAGCCAACACTGACTCTCCAACTGACTAGCTCTATCTAGTCTACCGGTCTTCCACTGACTGTCCAACCAAGTCTGCGTAGAGCACATCAAACATCATCGGAAACATCATCGGCTTCAACTAGATGCACACTACTCCTTATGCAAGCTCAACATCTTCTCACCGGAAGATTAACCTATTCATCAAGATCACAATACTTCACCTCTACGTGAAGTTCAACTGGCCACAACACTTCACCTCTACGTGAAGTCTCTCAACTTCTACGTGAAGTTCCATCGGCCACAACTCTTCACCTCTACGTGAAGTTCCAAACAGCTTCTCGAGAACCCAAATAGCTTCATACGGGTTGCATCACCAACTGGCTGCGCCTTTACGGCTGCCTACGTACCTTGCCCAAGGATCAAGCCAACTGTAGTTCATTGAAATGAGCTTCATCAAGCTCAAATACTGGTACCTGTATCTGCAGCAGTGAACCTATCAGACTGAGTCATATGAACCTCTTCCCAACCATCATGGAGAACAACGGCCTTCAATTTGAGCTTGTCGCGATCACAAGCTGAGATTCATGCTTCTTTAACCACGAGCGTGGTTTCACCTTGGTTCCAGTAGCTGCTAACACCTCGACATCCTTAGCAATGTCTTCAACATGTTCAGCATCACCCTTTGTTTCATGATCTCCACCGGTGTCACATCCGATGAAGTCTTCTCTAATGCTGAACCAATTGGAGATGGTGGAGTAGCATCAACCTCCACCCGCTGCGATACTTCCTTGGTCTCCGTCCTTTCCACCTGCTGAGAGACGGTAGACTTCAACACTGAAGTCTTTCCAATATGACATTCCTGCTCATCACGATCTTCTTGTCTTTGGGGTCCCACAACCTGTAACTGTTCCTCTTGACGCCCAAATAGACAAACCTCTTTGCTCGCAGATTCACCTTGCCATTCTTGGCACTGAAGTAGGTCGGACTTCCAAACTCCCGCAGCATATCATGATCTTGAGCCTTTCCCAGACCAAATTTCCAATGGAGCTTTACCTCCTATCGCAGTCGATCTATTCATGAGATGGCTAGCATACACAGTCGCCTCAGCCTAAAATGACTTGTCTAATCTTGCATTAGACAACAACCTCCGAACCTCCTCCAGCAAGGAACGGATTACTTCTTTAGCCAACCCATCTGTACCTGTCGTGAAGTGAGTAAACAATTCCGGTGTTCTGGACAAATCGTAGGAATTAGTACATGTCCTTTCCAATATTACCAATCTTTAGCTCCTTAATCTTCCTACCTATCTGCCTCTCATTCTTTCTTTCCACTTCACCCATATATCTAGTGCTTCACTACTTTGTCTCATTGGATATATCCAACAATGCCTAGATACACTATCAACAAAAAAGACAAAGTACCTGTGACCTCCAAGCGATGCCGTCTTAGCAGGTCCCCAAATGCAAACGTGAACATAATCAAGAAGAACTTCATTGCGGTGAGTACTGGTGCTGAATTTCACCTTCTTCTTGTCCAGAACGCTGTGTTCACCTTCCGACTTGTAGGTTGCAGCACCTTCTGATTCCTTCTTTGCAGGAGCTTGCAAAGACTTTTCCTTTTCCTGTCCGAACTTTCCCTGCCAGACCTCCGGGCCACCATCATCTGAGGAACTGAAAGTCTCCACCTGATCTATAATCGTACTACCCTTCAAGTCTTAGAGATTGTCTCGGCGGACGCCCTTCATCACCACCATCGAGCCCTTGATCATCTTGAGATCGCCATCTCGAACAGATATCACCGTGCCCGATGCTTCCAAAGCTCCAACGGAGATTAGATTTCTCTTCAACTGAGGTACATACCTCACTCCCTTCAGCTCCCTTACCATCCCATCAAACATCCTGATTCGGATTGTACCTACACCCTCCATGCTATATGGGTGATCAGCGCCCATAATGACCGAACACCCCTCCAGCTTCTCATAGCTAGAAAACCAATCCCGATTAGGGCACGAATGGTATGTTGCACCTGTATCAAAATCCACTCATCTTCCCATGAGTGACAACGATGGGAGTAATGACTGAAAAGGAGAAACCTGACGAGTCTGAATCTGATCCATCTGCCTGTGAACTACTCCTCTGAGTATTCGTCACCTTTGCAAGATTTGCTTCAGCCTTCGACTCCTTCTTCTTCCCTTTGAACTTCGGACAATCTACTTTCCAGTATCCTATTTCCCTGCAGAAGGCATACTAGTTCTTCCTCAGATCCCTATAGCCCGACCTGGACTTTGATCTTTCTCTTTCTTCACTGCCCTTCCTAGATGAACTCCTGCTTCTTACCGCTAGCGTCTCTACTGATGAGCTTGACTGAGAAGGCTGTCTCTCCTTTCTCCTCGTCTCATAGTTTGCCAATACAGATGACACCTCATATTAGTCCAGAGTCTGTCTACCATTTATAAAGGTTAATGTGAATGTCTCATACTCCTCCGCTGGGAGTGAGTTCAGGAGGATTACAGCCTTGTCTTCCTCATCTACCTTGACATCCACGTTCATCAAATCTGTAAGAAGCTTCGTGTAGCGGTTGATATGCTCATTCACAGAGCACCCCTTCTTCATCTGAAACCCATACAGCTTGCTCTTCAGCTGCAATCGCGATTTCACATTTTTGGTCAGATATTTCTTCTCAAGGGTCTCCCACACCTACCTTGCAGATGTCTCGTGTAACACAAGATATTTGATATCTTGTGTTAGACACGACCTAATCAACCCACACGCAGACCTGATCATCTTCTCCCACTCTTCTTCAGTGGTTTTTCCTCGTCTCTTTTTCAGAACTAGAGTGTCCTCGAGGTTCGATGCATTCAGGGCATCCATAACCTCACACCTCCACATCCCAAAATTATTTGTGCCGTTAAACTTCACCACGTCTATCCTCGGATGAGGATTCATGGTCTTAACCGATGTACTTTCTTCTGCCATTTATCTAACTGAAACCTCTATGTATGCGGAAAACCAACTGAAAATAGATCACAACTTCGATAAAAATCAGATTTTTACCTTCTTCCCGAAACCCTAGATTGAGTTTCTGTCCGGATCTACTCCACCAATGATTCCCTGAGCACTCCTTGTGTTGTTCTAAGATCGACACACGATCCCACGAACAAGACTACTGCTGATCTGAGATCGACACACGATCTCCACCGAATCAGCTCCTGATGCCCTCCGAATCGCTAGAAAAATCCCAAGCGCAACTTGGGAAGCTCTGATACCACTTGTTGTGCTCCGACAACAACAACCCATAGAGGAACCCTAGATCTCCAAAGCACAGAAGAACAGTACCACAACCAGCACAAACAAAACAATCCAGAGAAAGAGCACAAAACACAGATTTAACGAGGTTCGGCCTTGTTGCCTACGTCCTCGGGGCAAAAAAGGGGGAGGGTTTTATTGATTTCAACAAATCAATACTTATACCAATGGGGATCGGGAAAGTTCTGCCTCTGCTCTACTTTCCTCCACAATTGCTCTCACAAACCCTACTACTAGATCTTCTTCAGATACAAAAGGATCCCTTTAAACCCTAAAAATTCTACACAGCCCTTAAATAGGGTTCAAAAATAACCCTTTCCGAAACAGGCAGACCCGACTATCAGTCGACCGGCCGGTCGACCGACCCTATGCACTAGTCGACCGGGTCGGTCGACCGTTCCCAACCGAGAGTTAGGTCACTTCAGTCGGTCGACCACCCGGTCGATCGATCTCATCCTGCGGTCGACCGGAGCGATCGTCTACGCTGTGCATGTCAGCATGCACATCGGTCGATCGGGCCGGTCGACCGAGCCACTGCTTCTACCGACGGTCGACCAGGCCGGTCGATCGTTACCTTGTTCTCCTATTTTCTGCTGCTGCTAAATTCTGAATTTCCTTCTTCTCTTCGTCGACTTCCTCGACGACTTCCTCCCCCAACAGCCTTTGTGGTGCGGAAGTGGTTGTTAACCCCGACGAGGGCCGAGGTGGCCATTTTAGTTCTGGTTGGGATCCACGTTGGATTAGTTTGAGATTTAATTTGTATTTATTGAGGTTCATTTTGTTACCATGTTGATGGGCATTTGGGTAGATGGGTGGGGCAATGATTGGATGATGGGCTTGGACCACGGTGGAGGGTCTCGGATCCGAATCCGGTACCTTATTAGTTATTATTGCAATCATTTATTTTGATATGAAACTGGTTGATTCACCTTGATATAAGGGCGATGTACGATCGAGTTTTCAATATTATGGAGTACATTAGTTTGTCCAATTGATTGCATAATAATGAAAAATTGTGATTAAGGAAGTTGTATTTTCAACAGATACCTTGTTGTGGAGTGGCTCTAATGAGGATGATTTTAGATGAACAACATGATAAATAACATATCATCTTGCATAATTACTGATGACCTTTCTCTATAATCTTTAGGATTTTCTTTTTCACCAATTTACTATCTTTTGCTATTTGTTCTTATTTATATTTTAATTAAGAAAACAATCCCTTCGATAGATACCATGTCGTGGAGTGAATAAGATATCTTAAAATGACCAATGGAAGAATAGCATATCAACTCAAGGGATATTTTTACTAATAAAAAGGATAATCTCTTGTCAACAAAAATGAAAATTATTGATAAATACTCTCTACGACCCTAGAGATTCTCTTTTTCATTGCTCTGCTGTCCTTCAATATTCATGTGGCATAGGACATACACTATCAAAAATTTCTTACTATTTTTGCAAAGAGATTGTTGAAAATGGCCTTAGATCCTTGTTTAGGCTCAACCAATTGATGTCATGGCTGGTGAAAGGGTCATCACACTGTGGTAGAGAGGAGATAGAGGAGTAGAAAAAGTTAGCACAGAGATCAGAAATCAATGGAGCAAGACGGTGCATTGGAGCAGGCCAGATTGCGCTCCCGGTCGACCGCCCGGTCAATCCGTGGAGAAGGCCGGTCTGCCGCCCGGTCGACCGGCGTGCACCAACGTGCACAGGTACATTCCGATCGACCGCTCGGTCGACCGTGGAAGGAAGCGGTCGACTGCCCGGTCGACCAACTGACAAGGCCTTAGTCTCGGTTGGGCGCGGTCGACCAGCGCGGTTGATCGAGGCATGGGTCAGTCGACCGGCCGGTCGACCGACAGGTGCGTTTTGACTCTCCTTTCGGGATTCGAATTCCTTTTCTGAATGGGATCGAATCCAATCTGGGTTTCCTTAAATCCAGGGACTCTGTGGGTATAAATAGGGACTAGAGCCCTTATATGTTGTATCTCTAAGAATTTCTCAAGTTTCCCTCTATATTAGTTTGTATTGATTGTTGAATAATAAAATCTCTCTCCCTTGCCCCGAGGACGTAGGCACGTTGCCGAACCTCGTTAAATATTGTATTGATTACTTTTCTCTGTTGTTCGTTGTTCGATCGTGTTGGTTGCTTCTCCGGCTGCATCAAGTCTCCACCAGGTGGGCGGATTCCTCAGAGAGGTTATTGTCCCCTATGCACAACAATTGGTATCAGAGCATCCCAGGTTCGGCGTGGGATCATGTGTTGATTTCAAGGGCATCAGTTGCTGTTTGACGGAGATCGTGTGTCGATCTCGGAGCGGCGTTGGGGCTGTTTGTGAGATCGTGTGTCGATCTTAAAACAGCATGTAGATTGCTCGAGGAATCAATTCGAAGAAGTAGATAGTTTTAGAAACTCTTCGAGGGTTTCGCGTGGAGGTAAAGATCTCATCTTTATCCAGTTTGTTTCTCTAACTCCGTTTGTTTCCGTATTGCTTTGGGGAATTAGTTGCGAAGATGATTGGAGAAGGTACATTCATGAATCCACATCTGCTGAGGAATGATGTGGTAAAGTTCAACGACACGAACAGCTTTGGTATGTGGAGGTGTGAGGTTATGGATGTGCTGACGGCATCAAACCTCAAAGACACTCTACGGTTAGAGAAGAAGCGCGCATCAACGACGAATGAAGATTGGGATAAGATGAACCGTTCGGCGTGTGGCTTGATCAGATCTTGTTTGACACAAGACATCAAGTATCAGGTGTTGCATGAGACATCTGCGAGGCAGCTGTAGAAGATCCTGGAGAAGAAGTATCTGACGAAAAGCATAGACTCGCGATTGCAGTTGAAAAGTAAGCTTTATGGTTTTCAGATGCATAGAGGATGCTTCATCAATGAACACTTGAATCGCTACATTGGGCTTCTTACAGATTTAGTTAACGTGGATGTGGAGACCAGTGAAGAGGATAAGGCGGTAATTCTTTTGAACTCTCTTCTAGGGAAGAGTATGAGACCTTTACTCTTACATTGCTCAATAGAAGGGATTCTCTTAACTGCAGTGAGGTGTCTGCTGCTCTTGTGAGTTATAAAGTAAGGAGACAGGATAGAGTGTCTTTTTCGGGAAGCACAACAGCAGAGACATTGGAGGTAAGAGGCAAAAGTTCTAATAGGAAGGGAAGAGATGATCAAGGAAGATCGAAGTCCAGATCAGGTTTTAAAGATCTAAAGAGGAATCAGTGCATCTTGTGCAAGGAACTAGGGCACTGGAAAGTTAATTGCCCGAAGGCCAAAGGTAAGAAGGTGGAGTCAAACACCGAGGCGAATCTCGCACAAGCGGATGGATCGAATAAAGACTCATCGGTATTCTCTCTCTGTTACTACTCCTACTATTGATTACTCAGACAATGCTGAGTGGATCTTAGATACCGAAGCCATCTATAATGTGTGCCGAACAGGGCCTGATTTTCTAGTTTTGAGAAGCTAGATGGATATTACACGGTCATGGGTGATGATCATCCGTGTAATATAAAAGGGATGGGTACAGTCCGTATCAAGATGGATGATGGGATAATACGAGAATTGAAGGAGGTGAGGTATGTACCTCAACTCAAAAGGAATCTTATCTCTATTGGCGTTTTGAAAGCATTAGGTATTGTGATATCTATACAAGATGGTGTTCTCAAGATGATTAAAGGCTCGATGATGGTGATAAAGGGCGTCCGTCGGGACAATCTCTACTACTTGAAGGGTAGTACGGTTACAGGTCAGGTGAAGACTTCTAGTTCTTCAGATAATGGTTGCACGAAGGTCTGACAGGTGAAGGTCAGATAAGGAGGTGAAAAGTCTTTGCAAGTTCCTGCAAAGAAGGGATCATTGGAAGGTGCTGCTACCTGCAACTTAGAAGGTGAACACAGCGTTCTGGACAAGAAGAAGGTGAAATTCAGCACCAGTACTCACCGCTCAGAAGTTCTTCTTGATTGTGTTCACGTAAGCGTTTGGGGACCTGCTAAGACTGCATCGCTTGGAGGTCACAGGTACTTTGCCTCTTTTGTTGATAGTTTATCTAGGCATTGTTGGATATATCCCTTGAGACAAAGGTGTGAAGCCCTTGATATATTGATGAAGTGGAGAGGAAGAATGGAGAAGCAAATAGGTAGGAAGATCAAGGAGCTACAGATTGGTAATATTGAAAGAGACATGAACCAATTCCTACGATTTGGCCAGAACACTAGTATTGGTACTCACTTCACAAAAGGTATACATGGGTTGGGTAAGGAAATAAATCGTTTCTTACTGGAGAAGGTTCAGTGGTTGCTGTCTAATACAGGATTAGACAAATCATTTTGGCTGAGGCGATTGTGTATGCTAGCCATCTCATAAATGGATCGATTGTGATAGGAGGTAAAACTCCATTGGAAATTTGATCTGAAAAAGCTGCTCAAGATCATGACTTGCTGCGGGAATTTAGAAGTCCGACCTACTTCAGTGCCAAGGATGGCAAGGTGAATCCGCGAGCAAAGAGATTTGTGTTTTTGGCTGTCAAAAGGAATATGAAAGGTTACAGGTTGCGGGACCCCGAAAACAAGAAGATCGTATTAAGTAGGCATGTCAAATTTGATGAGATTTCAGTGTTGAAGTTTACCGTCTCTCAGCAGGTGGAGAGGACGGAGACCAAGGAAGTACTGCAGCGGGTGGAGGTTGATGCTACTCCACCATCTCCACTTGGTTCGGTATCAGTGAAGACTTTACCGGATGTGACACCGAGTGGATATCATGTAGCCAGGGTTGATACTGAACAGGTTGAAGACATTGATGAGAATGTCGAGTTGTTTGCAGCCATCAGAACTAAGGTAAAACCACGCTCGTGGGTAAAGAAGCATGAATCTCAAGATTGTGATTGCGACAAGCTAAAGTTAAAGGCCGTTGTTCTCTATGATGGTCGTGAGGAGGTTCATATGACTCAGCCAGATAGGTTCGCTGCTGAAGATTCAGATACAAGTGCATGAGCTTGATGGAGCTCATTTGAATGAACTACGGTTGGCTTGATTCTTTGGGCAAGGTACACAGACAGCCGTAAAGGCGCAACCATATTTGGAGATGTAACCCATATGAAGCTGTTTGGGTTCTCGAGAGACCTATTGGAACTTCACGTAGGGTGGAGAAACTTCACGTATAGTGAAGTGTTGTGGCTAGTTGGACTTCACGTAGAGGTGAGGTGTTGTGATCTCGATGAACAGATGATCTTCTGGTGAGAAGACAATTAAGCTTGCATAGGAAGGGTGTGCATCCAGTTGTTGAAGCCGATGATGGTGTTCGGTGTGCTCTACTCAGACTTAGTTGGACCGTCAGCTAAAGACATGTAGACTGGAGAGAGCCAGTCAGTTGGAGAGTTAGTGTTGACTCATGATGAATTCTTCGTGAGGTCATGAAGTTGCTGAGTGAGAGACACGTTCGATGATCGGCATGTATGGAAGTTCTCCTAAGGTGAAGTAATGGGAACGCATGTTTGGTGCATTCTGGTTGATAGCTGGGCCAAGCCGAGATCGTGTGTCAATTTCGTCGAGATCGTATGTCGATTTCGTCCGGAGCGCACAAGCCGAGATCGTGTGTCGATTTCGCTGAGATCGTGTGTCGATTTCACCAGGTGATAGACTGGAGTTCGTTGGAGATCAGCTCAGATTTGAAAAATTTTCACCGTGGTGGAGAATTGTGGGAGAGAGGAGATAGAGGAGTAGAGGAAGTTAGCATAGAGATAGGAAATCAAAAGGAGCAAGATAGTGCATTGAAGCAGGCCAGATTGCGCTCCCAGTCGATCGCCCGGTGGAGAAGGCCGGTCGGCCACCCGGTGGAGAAGGCCGGTCAGCCGCCCGGTCGACCGGCGTGCACGAACGTGTACAGATACATTCCGGTCGACCGCCCGCGGTCGACCGCCCGGTTAACCGACTGACAAGGCGTTAGTCTCAGTTAGGCCCGGTCAACCAGCGCGGTTGACCGTGGCATGAGTCAGTCGACCGGCCGGTCGACCGACAGGCGCATTTTGACTTTTCTTTTAGGATTTAGATTCCTTTTCTAGATGGAATCGAATCCAATCTGAGTTTCCTTAAATCCAGGGACTCTGTGGCTATAAATAGGGGCTAGAACCCTCATGTATTATGTCCCTAAGAATTTCCTCAAGTTTCTCTCTATATTAGTTTGTATTGATTGTTGAATCAATAAAATCTCTCTCTCCCTTGCCCCGAGGATGTAGGCACATGGCCAAACCTCGTTAAATATTGTGTTGATTGCTTTTCCCTGTTGTTGATAGTTCGATCGTGTTGGTAGCTTCAGGGCTGCATCAAGTCTCCGCCAGGTGGGCGGATTCCTTAGAGAGGTTGTTGTCCCCTGTGCACAACACACACATATTTCAATAGTCAAGTGAAAGCAATCTTTGGAGTCTCAAGTATAAGACAAAAGTGCTAGCTTGTTTTTCTTATTATGGTCGAGAGAGAGGCAATCACCAAAGGTGTAAGTAGTGAGATGAATATGAATGCTACTCAGATTTGGTTAATGTGAGGTGAAGGTTAAATTACTCTACCAAGTCTACATCTTCCACTTATCTTTAGGGCAAGAGAGACATATTACGCAAACAGTTTAACTTCGCGTTGTACAGAAACCATTAGCTAGTTGTTCATGTAGGCTTATTCACAAGTACATACAAAAATCTAGTAGTTTGTGGCGGTTTGATCACGATGCACAAACACTCCTTCATGGAGTCCACTAAAAGTTTTGTATAGAATAGTTAGGCCGTTGTGATTCTCTGATTTGGCGTTTCATTCTCCCTTTATGAGAGGTTTTTTTTCCCCTCTCTTTATGGTTGTGGTTTTTCTATTATGAAAATTATGATTAGTTATACCGGCATTTCTCAAAAGTGAAAGAAAAGCAAACATTTCCCATTTTGAAATTATTATATATGATTGGTCACATGTAGAAGGTTTTTACTAGTTATAATTCTGTTAATTGATTTAGCTCGACGAAAAATTAATTTTAAATTAATAAACAATTGATGTATCTAGTGGGATCAAGACTGAGAAAGTGAGAAGGCAAAACTTAAGATAGCATAGTCACCAATCACAATTAGTTTAAGAATATAAGTTTAGTTTTGGAAGATATCAATCACGCTGGACCCAACTTGAATTAGACCCGATTCAACTCCAACACGCTTAATGAATTGACTAGATTTGGATCAAGAGCAGCCGAAATCCGTTTTGATTGGGTCCGGTGTAAGTGAAACCCAACCTGAACCCGACCCACTTGCACCGGGGATGGAAGCCGAGCGAATAATGATCAAATAGTTTGCTAAACATTCGTCTAACTATTCAATTTGGATGATCATTTAAATGCAAACAAATCTTCGCGAATTAAACAAATTAAAATTTGCGCATCTCAGTATTCGCTTCGGTAGTCTGTTGAACTATTTCGTTTAACACATATAAATTTACCCTCCCTATACATTATAATATTACACACATATACGATTACTATATTTCGCTCTCACTTTTTTAATTGTTAAATTTAAAGGTCTCTAATGTAAAATCTAATTAAGTAAACATATACGAATCGAACATTAATAAAAGAAAGTAAGTATGAATTGAATCTGAATATTTACGAACATTTTCGATGACATTGCGTTTAACCGAATATTCAGTTTGAATCGAATACAAATCCTATTTACTATTTGAATCGAATTCAAATCTGAATCCAAATACTGCAAAAGGAATCAAATACGAATTCGAATACTGCACTATTTTCCGTTCGATTCAATTCCTTTCCACCCCAAACCCTCGTCACACTGCCCTGGGAAAAATGAGAGGACTGCAAGAAATAAGAGAGATAAGGTGCCAAAAAAGACGAGAGCCCAAAAGTTTGTAGGATTTGGTTCATGTGTGTGAGCCACACACACACAATAAGAGGTCAATTCAACGTTGACCACGTGAATTGGAACTCCTATAATCTCTTATAATAATATGTGTGTGAGGCGCACACACGTGACATGTTATAAGAGGATCAGTACACGTGTCAACGCCTGTTTGGCCCTCTTATTGTATGTGTGTATGGCTCACACACATGAACCGAACCCTAGTTTGTTGGCCCAAGAAAGGCAAGAGTAGACACCGCCCAAAGAGGCCGAAGTTAAGATAGAGTTAGAATTGAGATGTTAGAATTGATCGCTGTTTTTCTTTCCTCAAAAAGTTTAGCCTAACTAAGAATTTAAGATAGAGTAGTTGTCATTTTTTCACATTGAGGGGTAAATTTCACTTGAGGTGAATTACAAACCTGATAGGAAATCTAAATATATTACTCAATTTTAGATGAGGAAATTCAGGTTACCTAAATGTATAAATTTTCATAAAATGACAATTTTTTTAAAGAATAAAATTGATGTTGATAGTATGTTCTTGCTCATGATGTATTGCCTATTTTATTCTTATTATTCATTAATGTTACACATAAATTTGTCAAAAACTTATTCAGTGGGAAAACAGACTATGTTTATCTAAAAATAAGTGAGATAAATCACATACATATGTATTAAAATAAAAAAAATCAGGTTTAGGTCCTCAACTAGGGATTTAACTAATATCTAATAAAATTGTTAAATGATTTTAAAATTTCTTTTTAAATTCAAACCTAGAACTAGAACTACTAATTGCTCGAAACATGCATTCAATCGACTGATTCATTTTCTTATTTTATCGTGTGTGTGTGGTGTGTGTGTGTGTGTGTGTGTGTGGGGGGGGGGGGGGGGGGGGGGGGGGGGGGGGGGTGCCTGTGGCATGCCTCACAAACACTAAACGAGCAATACACATTTTGGATAAAAATTCAAACAATATAAAATCAAATAATACCAGAATAAAAACAGCATGCAGCTGTCAACAGGCGGCTGCACACTTGAATACAAATCACAATTGAACTTAGAACAGCAAGTATCCTGCAGCTGCGGCCACAGTGAAGGCAGCAGCCCCAGAGCTCACCCCAACGACGACGGCTCCGCTCGGGGTAGGGGTCTCATCGAGGGGGCCGTATTTCTCGACCGGTTGGGGGCTACCGACCGAACCAGCATCAGGATCAGGCTCACTATCATCGGTGTCGTTGGAGCTCAGGGCCGCCGCCATCGCGGGGGACTGGGCGAATGGAGTCAGGGCCGCGGGCTTGTTGTCGTCGGTAGAGGGCGCAGACACGCCCGCCTTGTCGTCCGCATGGGCAGAGATGACAGCACTAAAGAGGACGAGGGCCACGATGGCGGTACGGCTCGCCATTTTTCGTTTCGGGTTAGGGTTAGGGTTTGCAGAGGGCAGGAACCGAATCAGAGTGGGGAGGGAGGATGGAGGAGGAGCTGACGAGGGGATTGGGAATTTTATACACGCGTCGGAAAGCTAGGAATGACAGTTATAACCGTTAGTTATTTTGTCTTTTTGTTGATGGCAAGTGTGCTGTGGCCCTTGCCGCGCGCTTTGGGGCTCATCTATTAATAGAAAACTTTGGGTGGCCACTTGAAGGCTAATTGCTAATTTTGTTGCACTTTCAGAAAACCATTTGTGAGAAAATTTTGAATGTAATTTAGGAATTTATACGAATGTAATTTTGAATGTAATTTGAAAAAAAATGGGAAGCGAGAAAACATTGTGATATCTATTATCTGTGGAAGCTTAAAAAATATGTTTTCTGATAAAAGAAATTTATACGAATCAATTAATCGAAAGGATTTGAGATTTAGAACTAAATATTTTACGAAATAAAATGGATTCAAAGTGTGATTCGAGAAATGATATAAAATTCCACTATCTGCATGCAAGATTATGCATTGGGCGGGCCCTATTTTTCACATGCTTTGGCCAGGGATTTGTAGCAGGCTGTGACTAATGGCCCATTGAAGTCAGAAATGGTACGTGAGTGTGTACCTTGCAACTGAGTCCGGCCCTTAAACTATTAATATAAATCTATGATGGTATAATTAGCATGCAAATAAATGCCTTAAAACTCTGGGGTAGCTCATTAGAATGTCCACTTGACTACTTGTAGAGTAAACCCGAATGTCAGAGGACTACACTAAATTAGACCCCACCACGGTTCCGGTTCAAACCAGTGAACCGAACCAGAACCGTGGATCCGAAACCGGAACCGACTGGCGCCATCGGTTCCAAACTGAACCGGAACCAATCTCTAGCCAGTCCGGTATTGGTTTTTAAGAACCAGAAACTACCGGTTCCAGTCAGGAACCAACGGTTCCGTTTCGAACTAGCGAATTTTTTCCCCCTTTGGCCCTGAGGCCATCCGCCTAGGGCGAGGAGGCCGGGCCAACCTTGGGGCAGCGAAGCCTGGATTTTCCCCCCCGTTTTTTGCCCTTTAGGCTGTTCCGCCTGGGGGCTAGTGATTTTTTTTGACTTCGGGCCGACCCGCTACTGTCAAAAAGAAACCGAGACCTGATTTGGTTCTAGAACCGGAACTGACTGGGCGACGGTCTATTTTTGGAGCCGGGTCAGTTCTACCTGTAATCTAGAAAAAGTGTATTATGCTTCCTAAGCACAATGACGTGGTGCCCAAGGAAAGCAGAGAGAGTTTGAATGGGGCTCTGGGCGCATCTGTTCAGCTCTCTCTCTCTCTCTCTCTCTCTCTCTCCCCCCCCCCCCCCCCCCCCCCCCCCCCCGGCCCCTGCTTTTATGAACCAAAAGTCCAACCGAAATGCCACTTGCGGGGGAGACATGACATAACATACTAAGCCCAAGACCTATTTTTGTGGGCTATAGGCTAACATATTAACCCATGGACCAACCATCTTATTTGTTAAAATAGTCGTTTTGATGGATCAGTCTAAAGTTTTAAATAAAGTTTCATAAAGAAAATCATAAAACAGTATGCTTCTTAGGAAAGTAGATGATAGGCCAGAATTTAAATTAGTGATTAACAATGAAGAAAGTTCCTTTAAAAAAAGGGATCAAATGCTTAAATTATTTCTAATGTATTACGTTAAATGGCACCTCTCGCCCCTTAAGGATCGGGTAAAATGGCCAGAATATCGGGTTATGGGCCCAAGGTGGATCTTAAGCCAAACAAAAAGTAGAAGTTGATAACAAAGTCTTACTTGACAACAAGTGTCTGCTTCCTAAAATATGTGAAAAAGGAGTCGCGATGAAAGTCGGCGACATATATACGCGAGGGAAATACCCCACGTGTACACGCTAAGCCTAAAGTGACCTAAACAAGTTAATAAATCAACAATAAAGGCAATAAAGTCACTGCAATAATAAATATAATTCTGACACATGATAATATTATTCTACGAATAATCAATAGAATAGATATGGAGTCCGAGCTATAGATAAACAATAGAAATCAATAGGATAAAAGGAAAACATGAACTGTACCAAAGAATCTGGTGATCAAGTAAAAGAGACTTATTCCTCAGATACACATGGTCTCCTCAGATATCTGCTCAGCAAAATGTAACAATCATAGACTTTGATGTGCAAATCCAGGAGTCATAACTCCCAATGAGTGTGTAAAATGTGAGAAAGGTGCACATGCATATATCGTGTGAGCATACTATAATACTATCATGAAAATATACTGGATAAAGAAATAGCATGACTAAAACGGTAATACGAAGATAGTATAGTACAATAAATATCAATCAGTATATTATAAGTATCATGAAGACATGCAATACCTAACTTTAAAAGTAATGAGATCAATCTGTTATAATATCATATGTCATGTGTCAATCATGGCATACTAGCATACAACAAGCTAGCACACATCAATCATGGTTTATCATGTCAGTCCGTTATTATTAATTATGTCATCGACACCAATTGCCACATGTAATAGACGCATCCCATACTAAGCCTATTTCACATGTCAATTGAGATCCTATGTTAATGAAACTGATTGGTTGGAGACATTATCTGAGTTTTAAGTAGGGCCGCACATACTCGGAATCACGGTCCAGATTCTTAGCACTGAACCAGGCCCTACCGCCAGGTAGTCAGTTAACATGTATAACAAGTCAGGTAATATGTATAACATGTATAATAGGAATAAGAACAAGACGGGGTGTCAGTCACTTCACGAGAACCCTGCAGTAGAAGCCTCTTCAACTACGCAACATATATCCTAGGTCCACTCAAAATACAGATGCTGTCTCCTCCATCAATTTTTCAGTCTCAGTATAAGTTGTTTATATCATGTTATTCATACAAGATTTACATGCTACCTAGATCACTAGAATAAGTCGGTGAGGGTCGTGGTGACAACATTAATATTATAAACAGGATATAAGTGTAACAAGATGTCAGTGTATAGAATAAGCGAGATGATATTGTTACCGTATAATAATATTTTTCAGCGCTTTTAGTAATGTGGATAGCATGCTGCTATCAGGTAATTTCATGTATAATCAGTCAAGTCTCCAGTGAAATCATGATGTTATTCAGAATTATCATCTGGTTCTTTTCTGACATTTTACTACTTATGATTATTCCAGTATTTTCTAAAGGTACCAATCAAATAGTTCAAACAATATAATTTCTCAAAAATTTATAATCATCTACTTAAAGCATTTTATAGGAATGTCTATAACGTCACAGAGCAACTAAATTTAGAACAAGCTATTTAACCATTTCATAAAAAAATTCAACCAGAAAAATACGTAACACTAGACGTCAGTTTATTAAATAAACCAAATAAATAATTTAAATATGAAATAAAACATGATTCGTTGAAAGTGGTAAAACACCAAAATAGTATTTATGCTGTATAATATGCCTTTCTCATGAAATTTCATTATTTATAATTACATTTAATTATCTTTTTAGAACAATAAATATTTACAATTTCCAACGATTTAAACTTTGAAATCAGAAATAATCCATTTAAACATATAAATATTCATACGATCTGATGTAGGCATAAACTTGATGATCCAAATCATAGTATTTACACAAAATTAAATTTATAAAATTTATAATTTTGTAATGTCTGAATTTATTGAGAATTTAAATTGTGGAATATTAAATAAGTGCTCAAAAATTATTTCAAAAAACAATAAATAAATTTAAAGAAGAATAAACACTTGCTAAGCAATTCATTTATGTTGGACATCTATGAGCATGAAACAATGATTCACCATGATTAACCACGAGCAATTATCTAAATACAAAATAACATTAATTGAAAAAGGAGTTCAGAATACTCACATGAAATGACGTCATAAAATACAGGAATAAAATGGATAAATAAGGTAAACATTCACTGAGTATGTCACTGTAGATCTGGTCTTCACGGTTTCAACGCCTCCAAAATCGTCCGAATCGGAGATCGGACGGCCGAGATGCGGTCCGAATACGAACCTGATACTTATCAGGCCTGGATCTCCTTAACGGGTCTGGATCTCAATGGAACTGGGCTGGATCTGCACTGGAATAAACCCAATAACTAAACCCACAACTTGAATGATTGGGTTCGGGTTTGTGGCACTATCAGGTTAGGTTTTGAGTGTTGGGGGATCCAACATGAAATGAAGAAGATTGAAGAAAGAAAGAAGAAAGGGGACAGGGACTTGGGCTTGCAACCTGGGGAGTGGCGCGGCAGTGCTGGGGCAGTCCCAGGTTGCCAGTGCCATGTCGCCGGCTGGAAGTGGCCGACGCGATGAGAAGTAGAGAAAGAAAGAGAGATGAAAGAAATGAGAGACAGAGAATAAGAGAAAAAAGAGAGGTGCAGACGGAGAGCGGAGGAGAAGATTGAGGGCACGACGGAGCTTGGTGGTCACAGTGGTCGCCGGCATACACAGCAGAGCGGCGGCAGGTGCAATGGAGAGGCGTCGGTGGTGGGGTTGCTGGGGAGAGAGAGAGAGAGAGAGAGAGAGAGAGAGGTAGTACACAAGGAGAGATGAAGGAGCAAAGATAGGAAGGAAGAAAAGGAAAGGGGGGGAGAGAGAGGGAACGTGATGGAGAGGGAACTAGGGGAGCTTGTTGGCCTGCGTGCATGGGTGACAGCTTCGACGCTCTGCAAGTGGAGAAAGAGAGGAGGAGAGTGAGGGTGGTGCTTGGGTTGCAACACGTGGGCTTCGGCGAGGGAGAGAGGCACAGGTGGAGTAGGAGACCGATGCACGGAGGAAGAGGCAGGAGATTAGATAAATATGATGTGTTGACAGAGGTGGAGATGGTCATGTGAAGCGGCGGCTCGATGCGGCACGACGATGGAGCTCACTGGTGGCGTGTGAAGAGCCTCCGTTGGATGCATGGTGGAGAGGAGGAGGCCCGGGGGAGTGGTGTATGCCGGCTAGGGTTGGAAAGAGGTAGGGTTTGTGAAGGGTGAGGGAGAGAGAAAGGAGAAGATGAAATAAGTAGGAGATGGATTTGGGCTGGTTCTGTTGGGTTGAGCTCATATTCATTTTGTAAAAATCATATGGGCTGGCTAAATAAAAAAATTAGAAAGAAGAAAAGGAAGTGAGGGTGTGGGCCGGTCTTGAGTTTGGTTGGATTTGATAAAAATAAAAAGAAAGGAAAAATAAAAGGGAGAAGAGACATGTGGGCTGGTCTGGGCCTTAATGAAGAGGAATGGAAGGGGAGTGGGTTTTGGGCTCAAATAATAGCTAATGAAAAAGAGGAGAATGGGAATTGGGGAAAAGATATTAATTTAAATAATAATAATAATGGTATAATAATGTATCAAATATAATAATAAATATAATTTTAAACACCCATATATTTATATAGACAGAAATCTTGAACATATATACAGTATATACACACACATGTAGTTATACACATCTTCAAGTAAATTAATCAACAACAATGAATAATAATAAATCCAAATAAATTTTAAAATATTAATACAGTATATTATCTAGGGGACATTACAACAAGAGTAAGCAAAAGTTAATCTTCTGATTCTTGCTAACTCTTTCAAACATCTAAATTGTTGAGGAGTTAGAATATAATTATAGCACAACTTGTTAAGAAAAAGGTTAACATTTTTAAAAAGAATTTAAGCACTTTAATCTCTTCTTTTTCCTCCAAAATATTAACACCTTCTTGAACTTCAACTTATCCTGTGACGATCACAGATTACTAATCACCAAATTACACTAATCAAATCAAATCATTTATAATTTTCTTTGATACCAACGAAAATTTTAGCAGTATCTCTCCTAAAGTCGAGAGTCTACCCTAGTACATATATAAGATTTTGGCACACAAGGTCTACTTAGAGATATCTAACACCATACTTCAGATTTTTCACAACACACACACACACACACACACACACACACACACACACACACACACACACACTACATGAGAGTATACTTTGACAATCAGACCAACTCAAGACCATAATCATTCTTTTGTCACTACGCTATCACGTAGGATTGTCACCAAAAAGACCAAGTTGCATACTATCACAAAAGAATCACCATACCCATAAGTTCAAGTTCAACTACAAGCTATAGAACTAATACACACTTGGATAGTCTACCATACACCATTCCATAATATATGTATACATAGACAAGACACTCTATAGTTACTAACAATATAAAAGAAATAATTTGGATCAACAAAAATATTCTATAATGTTTGATCAGGGTCCTCCTTGCAACTCGAGAGGCCTTAAACCATATTCTTACCTTTGCCATGACCTGACAAGGGGAAAATCCGGGGTGAGCTTGAGAGCTCAATGAGTAAAGTAACTCCGTATTAAGTCAATGTAAATGTATGGTTTAGCGTATGATTAAATTCTCAGTTGTCCATTCGTAGTGATATCGCTCATTCAATTCTCTACAGATTCCTAGCTCTCGATTGTCATATTTCAATACTTCATCTTTTGGAACATAGATGCCTCAGCTATATGTTAGGACCAAAGTTTGTTCCTAATACTAATTGGTTGTACACTAGTCATATATTATATTCTTTAATGTATATGTACATACTTCTCATTATCATTTACTTCATGGCTTATAATTTAGAGTCATGTATATTATATATACCAAATCTTGGTTCACACAAAGACAACCAAACCGTTTTCATAATTAGTGAATGAGCTCATACACCGTCTTCTTCACTACCGGATCTGTCCGGTCCCTTTCTTCACAACATCTTCTACTCATACTGGATCCTTCCGTCCCCTTCCTTCGTTTACTATATCATTACACCGTCTTCAAATCCTACCTGATCCCTCCAGCCCCTTCCATCACATCGTCTTCCACTCCTATCAGATCTCTCTGATCCCTTTCTTCTTGTACAAATAGCTTTCCATATGTGTGTGTGTGTGTGTCTCTCTCTCTATATATATGTATGTATGTATGTATGTATGTATGCATGCACATAGGTACCACAATCATATTCATATACATACCTATTCATCAAACACAATCAAGCTAGTACATTTTCAAGTGTATACTCACCATGGGGATAAATTCGTCGAAAGGACACAATTCGTAATTGCTTATTAGTCATTTACTTAGAGGGAAATTATGATTACTAACGTTTGTGTCTGATTCTTGATTTGGATTCATAACATGCCCCTCGAATGTTACAAGTGTTTTCCATTGAAAATGAAAAGATCGGGAAAACTTAGTACATTTTGAAGAGAAAATTACAAGTAATTAAAAAAAGAAAATTACAAGTGTCTCTTCTGAGATTCTGAGAAGTATGCCGATAGAAATATGTTCAGCGTGTGAACACTTTGTTCCGTTGACAATGCAATTGGTGGAGTTTTAAGGAATTCCTTCTCACCTGGTTACAGAGATTCCTTGAGAGAGAAAAGTCTTAGAGTATTAACACCCTGAATTTAGAGAAATGGTTCTCTGAATTTCTTAAAAGTGAGAGAGTTAGCTCTTTTTCTCTCTTTTAGCCTTTGCTTCTTGATACCTTGATTTCTTTGCCCCCCGAGCTCATCCTAAGAATGAGCTATTTATAGGTTTTGAGGGGCGTAACTGTCCTAGAATTCAGCAAGACTAGTAACACGTCAATTAGCCTCGCACCAGAGGCTATTTTGAGTTTCGTGCATGCTATAAAGCCTTATGCGAAACTAGATACAAGCCTTGTATGAGGCTAGACAGGCTCGCATGAGCCTAAAAAATGGTCATTTGTCCTGGCTGTCTCCACTTAATGTGGGGCAAAGTTAGCTGATGTAACTGCCCACTTAAAGAAGTATTAACCCTACTAAAGTAGTGGGGTTATCCCACTGAAGACTTGGTCAAGTGTGACCTAGCAAACCCTCGATAAAGGGTGCAGAAAGCTTCAAGCAAAGCTGAAATTAGCTTCACTCAAAGCTAACACAGCTCCTCAGGTGAAGCTACAAGAAAGATTCAGGCGAAGCTAGTGTTAGTTTCAGGTGAAGCTGAAGATTAGCTCTTTACAGAGTTATGAAAAGCTTTAAGTGAAGCTTACAAGAAAAGCTTCAGGCGAAGCTATAATTTGCTTCAAGCGAAGCGGATGGTTAGCTCTTTGCAAAGCTGTGAAGAGCTTCAAATGAAGTTATTCTCTTAAATCTGCTTAGACCTCTTTACATGTGATACTTGGCTTACTGTCTACTTCACTGGATCAATAAGCTTTAAGTCATCGCTTTGTCTCTGAGGATGGGCAGAACCTACTCGTTAGCTTTTTCATATCTCATTTTTTGTAAATGTCGATAGGTTTGGATATTGTTCGAACCAGTTGAAGTGATACTAGGGATTTTGTCTTTCTTGAGAGTCGACAAAACCCCCTTTAAAATTTTCATAAATCTGCAATTGGATGTTCAGATTTTAAAATATTTTGAATTGCTTTGATTGTTCAAGAAAAGATCACAGATATGTAGATTTTATCTTCGCTTGGCTGAACTTAGCTTCGCCTTCATGGCTGAACTTTTGTGGGTGAATATACTTGAGCTCTAGTTTTGCCTCATGACTAAAATAGCCTTGCCTTTGGCGTTATTTTAGATAACTTTGCTCACAAAGTGAAGTTGACTTGTCAGTGTTGCTTAGAGCTAGCTTCACATGCGCCATGAGGGAGGTTACTCCTTTTCTCGAGGCAAACAGCATCGCATGTATTACAAGGGAGGTTACTCCCTTTCTTGAGGCTAAACAGCTTTGCATGTATTACGAGGGAGATTACTCCCTTTCCTGAGGCTAAACACTGTAGTGCTTTAGCGTTGCCGATGCTTCAAAATTTCAAACGGCAGCGACGAGGCTAGGCCGTGGGGCCTATAAATAGGACTCTTACAGTCCTTTTCTAGAGAAATATTTTTCTCTTTTCGTGAGGCTTCAATAGGAAATTTTCCTCCCTCTCTTCTGAGTTTGAAAGCACTAGGGTCTTACCCCTTTATCTCTCCAAATCGAGATTCATGGCATCTTCTCACTGTCCAGGCGAGGAGGCTGACACCCCTGAGGCAACGAAGTCCTTTACTCCGGTCACCCGACTCATAACCGGTGAGTCTCGGCTGTTCTGAGACTCCACCAATTAATTGATGATTTTAGGGAGTTTATCTCCATTAATTTTAGCTTTACCAGCTATTTTAGAGATTGAATTCTCTTGATCTTTGCGTTTGAAAATTTTTTGGAAGAAGCTTTTAGCCCTTTCAAGCTTCCTGGCGAAGCTAAGACTTGCATGATTAGGCGAAGGCATCTTTCAGGCGAGGCTATGCCTTGGCCTTTTAAGGTCAAGATAGCCTTGCCATATAGGCGAGGCTATGCTTTGCCGTATAGACGAGGCTAATCTTTGGCCTTTTAAGGTTGAGCTAGCATTGTCATATAGGCGAGGTCATGCCTTGCCGTATAGGCGAGGTTATGCCTTGGCCTTTTAAGGCCGGGCTAGCCTTGCCGTATTGGCGAGGCTATGCCTTGACGTATAGGTGAGGCTATATCTTGGACTTTTTAAGGCTGGGTTAGCCTTGCTATATAGGCGAGGCTATGATTAGGCCTATAGGCAAGGCTGTGCCTTGCCCTATAGGCGAGGTCATGCCTTGGCCTTTTTAAGGCCGGGTTAGCCTTGCTGTATAGACGCAGCTATGCCTTGGTCTTTTTGGGGCGAGGCTAGATTTGTCATATAATTGAGGCTATGCCTTGGCTTTTCTCAAGGCATAAGTGCCTTTCAAGCTCCCAAGTGAAGCTAGCTCTTAGGGGCTTTTAGCATTTTGCCTCTGTGTAGTGTGAAGCTTAACTTCAGAGCGAAACTAGATTTGGGCCAACTTTATTCAGGGAGCGAAGCTATGACTTAGCACTTTCTCTTTTACTTGAGGCTAACACATTTACTCTCTTTTTGTTTTGCAGTGCATTACGCTCTCAATCCATTGAACAATCTCTTCAACTTGGCGATGAATGTGGATGTGAGTTTGCATTTCTATTTTCAAGTCCAGACTTTACTTATCAGTAGGAAGAGCACACTGGAGCCGACGACACTAATTCCAGTAAACTAGTTCACCATACGGGCAGACTCCATCTCGAAGTTAGGATTACTCTCCTCCTGAATAGACTCCTCAAGTTCGGGGGCGAGCTAATCCTTACCCGATGTGGGCACACTTAGAATAACTGACAGAACTGGAGGTCTATCCGGATTCAGTAGCCAACTCCAATTTCGATTATTAAAGTCGACAGTTGTCAACTTTCTCAACTTTACTTCAACATCGGCAGTAGGCAAGGTCCCCCCGCGAGCACCTGCATCCAAATTCCAGACAACCGGGATAACCCTACATTCCTCCTTCGAGTCGGCGTCCTATGGACCAGACACTCGAACCACGGTGTCCCGCATGCTGCGGTCGCTATCGACCATGTTGATAAATAATATTTCCACCGCACTCTGAGGAATAAAATAGCGAGCGCCTAAGGTGGTCTTTGTTTGACGGGAGAAAAATTCGCGTAAAGTTTCCTTGAATCAATTGAAAAATTACAACGGACTTACACCCCAGTTACAAGGGAGGGAGGATTTGAGTCTTGAATCCTCCCTTTGTTTAATGCTGGGTTCTTCAAGTGGTGGTGAAAAGTGAATCTTGTTTTTCGTTGATCGGGTGAACGTCGAGAATTTCTGGGGATCTTCTCTTCGGATGGTAGACGGAGTAACACAGCTCTGTCGACCAAAATCTCAAAGAGATTGTAGGTAAAGATTAACTTGTACGCAGCAAGTTAGCTGAAGAGTTAGACTCTCTTTCCTTCTCTGTGGAAGCTCTCAAGTCAAGTTCTTCTCCTCAGGATTCTCTGATCTGAATTTTTTTTTTAGCAACGGGGCTATTTATAGAGGTTTCAGGGGTGAACGTGTCCCCTAAAAATACTCCATAATGGGGGTTAACTTTCCCCATTATGTGGGCCATGATTGACCCCATAACCAGGGCAGTTACAACTGAGACGAGGGTGTCGACCCACGCGCCTTGGTGCTGCAGTGCTGGCTGAGACGCGGGTGTCGACCCACGCGCCTTGGTGCTGCAGTGCTGGCTGAGACGCGGGTGTCGACCCACGCGCCTTGGTGCTGCAGTGCTGGCTATGATTAGCCCTACGTCTGGAGCTTGGGACTCTGCTTTTTGGTGCCTTGTCTTTTAGTGATCTTTAGACAGCCTACAGAACCCCCTCCAAAGTTTTCGATATTCCGCAGTTAGCTGGGACGGATTTCGAAATACTTTGGACTCTAGCTGAATCCACTCTTATGATTGGACTAACAATGCTCCGGGCTTGATCTTGTTTGGAGTATGGCCTTCTTGAGTGTACTGTAAAACTCTTTGAAGCCGCCTAAAACTGATCGCGTGGAGTGTCTAGATACACAGCCTAAACCTCCCCGATGCTTTAAGTTTGTCGTTGGTGTACTTTAAACCAGAGGTGGGCAGTCGTCTGCTTGTGCCAGTGTACTTTTGAACTGAATTGCAGAAGTAAGGACTACACGCCAGTTCTGTGGACACAGGGGTGATACTGCTTTTGGGATGACAACGTGACTGTTACTCCATGAGGTAGACGCGACTTTGGCCGGGTCGAACAGGTGCGATCTTCAGAAGGACGCATCTTTTGGGTGAAGACGTAGCTTTTGCTCTGTGAAGCTGACGCAACTTTAGCCTAGAAGGGACGCGTCTTTAGAGATGAAGACGCGATTGTTGGATGCGAATCCGTTCCATGAATATATTGCCACGTGTCCTGTAGAATTGAGGGGACATCTTCTTTTTGGCGTGCGAACTTCACGCTGCATTTAAAGCGTTGTCCACGCGTCAGGCGGTGATTAGGCGTCGAGCCAAGCGCCGCGTATCTTTGCGAATCACTGTGCCTATAAAAGGCAACAGTCCTTCAAGAGTCATCATTAGACTCTCTTTCTTCTTCATTTGCATCTGTTAGGGTTTGAGAAAGAAACTTCCTTTGTTCTCTTTTCCTTCATCTAACATCGGATCCTTGATCGCAATGGCACTAAAGGCCAAGCATACTGCTTCGTCTTCAAAGGCGGTCGTCTCTGAGACACAGAGGGGCGGTTCCTCCATGCAGGAAACCCCTATTTCAGGTATAAAAAGTCTTCGGACTTGATTTCCACCATTAGAGGGGTTTTTACAGAGTTCTTTTAACTCTTAAATCCCCTTTTGAATATGAACCGCCAACATGGGCTCATGCCCGTGTTTGATCGTCAGGCGCGGTTCTTGAGTCGATAAACAGGACGCAGGTTTGATGACCTCTGCTTCTTTTATCTGTTCGAATCTGCGTCTGCTTGTTGAACACAGGGCCCGAATGAACCTTGCGTTTTGGATTCAACACTTAGAATATTTCTAAGTGTGAAAGATTCAGACGCAAATTTCTTATGACTCTTGCGTCTTATGAAATCAGATGCTGGTCCTCATGAATCTCGCGTATGAGGCCAATACTTAGAATTTTTCATAAGTCTTGGACTTTCAAAAACGCGGGTTCCATGCTAGCCTCGCGATCTTTGGATCTGGACGCAGATTCTGATGATCTCCGCGTCTGGGTTCATTTCTGCGTTTGAGTTGTAAACACTTAATCAATTTCTTTTCTGATCAAGTATTATTCTCTTTTGCAGTGCGATATTCCTCCGACCCTCTCTCCAAAAAGTGTCACTTCGGGCACGTAGGCGGTGCTGACCGCAACCTAACCTTCGTGTTGCAGAGGACTGCTCCTGTGACTACCGACAAGTCGAAGGAGCGAGGGGAGAAGATCTCCAAGGTCGACATGAGGACCTTCGAGAAATCATGACCGACGCAGATTTTGAGACGGATTCACGTATTCCATTAAAGAAACCCGTCTTCTTCTTTGGGGACAACATCGGCGAGGACGGTCACATCTTGCATGACGGCGATTATAAGTGGCTTCACCAAATAGGGGAAGGAAATTCTTTCTTCCCAATATGGAGAGAATGTATCCTTTATCCTATCTCTAGCACATGTCTGTCCCCCGGGCAATGGAATGAGAGCTTGCCCGATCTGTCCCCAGTGTCTCGCTCGGCATACTGGGCGCCAGGAAGGTACACCCTGGCGGACACGGGAAGGAAGTTTTTGGCTTGTTTCCTAGATTACTCAGGTCTGAGTACCCAGTAGGGGAAAACTCCTCAGCTCAACACTACCTTCATCAATGAATTCATGAAGGTGGGGGGTGACTTTCCCGTTGACTTCCGCCCACTTGGGTGGGTTCATTCCTCCGACAAGTCTTGGTGGGGCAAGATGGTGGGCTTTATCCTCGCCGAACTCGGAGGTCTGTTAGACCAGGTGGGACTGTACCAAGCGGTCATGGTTATGCAATATGGCATCCCGCAGAGTTCCCACAATTTTTACGGGATTCTGGAGCATTACAACCCTTTGACGGGGACATTCTTCACCTCGGTCGGGGAAATGGGGCTCGCCCTGCATGAACTATATGAAGTTTCGGCGCTGGTTATGGGAGATGCCCCTTATGAGGAATACGTCCCAACTTCCGAGGAGCTTCATCTCTTGAAGAAAGAGTGCCCTCGGGTATATGAGACCTACTGGGAAGTGCTATGTCACTTTCACATCTGTGGCCAAATAACCTCCTGGAGAACTAGGGGAGTTAAGCAAATGTCTTGGGCGAGCTATCTATTTAATGGTATAACTGAGAAAGATCACTCAATGACCATTCTAGCTCCCAGCTCAGATGAGGAAATCGTCGTGAGGATTAAAGCCTCTGTGAGTTCTTACACCACAGAGTCGAATGAAGACACTTTCAAACCTGACACGGTTTTTGAAAGTTTCCATCACCAGGCCCAGATCCCCATTTCTAACCGGGCACTACTGGCGGGCTTCCTCATGCTGTGGTTGAAGCGCTGTGTAGTGCCGACACTGCCGCATGAAGTGATTGTCGCCGACGTGGTGTATCCGGCGGTGCTGTTGGCCTACGGTAGGTCCATCGCTCTCCTTCCAGCAATGGTGGCTGGAATCCAAAGTGGATTGCTGGCCCTGAATCAGAGCCTGTGCAAAGTGGAGGCCATCGTCGACTCCCACTTTAGACTGGAGGTTGACTCGGAGGGGAGGCCGAGAGTAAAGACCCCTAACCCCGGGTCGAGCTTCCCTACACGTACCTAATGGCTTGGTACGTTGTGCACTACCCCTCACTGATGACGCCAGTGTCCCGATCCGAGAGGTTTGTCCCTTTTGTGCAGTGGCTGGAGAGCTCGAGCTGGTCTAACAACTATATGTTCTACGTTCGGAAATGTATTCTGAACGCTTCAAATTACCATCTCAACCGTTGCTTCCCTGAGATTACAGATGCTGCTTATGGGGATAAGTTTGCTGACATTGTGGGTCCAGACGACTTCACGAGGCTGCCATCGGGAGTCTTCTGGTGGCTCATCAATATCCGGCCCGGTTATCTGCTCTTTCGGCAAGGGGACTCGTGCACGATCGAGCCTTATATGCTGAATCGTTTTGCCCGACAGTTCGGCTATGACCAACTATATGCCGGCAACCTTAACGCTCAACTCGCCTTCAGTGGAAATTTGTTTAAAGGTGCTCAGGCCTGGTATTACAGCGTGGCTGGGGGGACAAAAGCTCTTTATAGCTTGCCTCACAAGACGCCAAACTGTTATGCAAGCCTTGGTTTCTGCACTTGGTACTTCCAGGCTAGCAAGATAGCTGGCTACTCAATAGAGCGTTCATGCATCAAGAGCATTAATGCGTCCTATGAGGAGAAATTAACATCCAACAAGCGCAGCGGGGTATCGATGAATACCAGGCAGCTAAGAGGGAAGCCAGAGGGGAGACGCGGGTGGAATCGAGAGCAGCAGCACCTAGGGAGCAGCCTGCTAGAAGGCGTCGACAGGCGGTGCCTAAACGTCCTCATGGCGCTACTTCCCAGGCTGAGCCTGCCCCAAAGAAGGCCAGGAAAAACTCAGGGGCTGAAACTTCAATGCCTGAGGCCGTCCTTTCTGGTGTTGAGGAGCAGAGGAAGGAAGAGGAGGAGGAAGACGAAACCCCCCTCGTTCGCCCTCGTGGATTGCGCTGCAGGGGTCCCGCGATTTTAAAAGAAGGGGAGCTTGCTAATGATCCCACTGCAACCGATGAGGCTGAGCAACTTGAGGCTGACCTGGTGGGAAGGGATGATTTTGAGATTTCAGGGGTCTCAACTCAGCCAGGGTCTTCTTCAGCTCAAGCGAGGAGAGATGAGGCACCACAACCTGGGTCTCCTGCTGTATTGATGCCCAGTTCGAGAGTAGTCGATCCCAGTCTCACTACCGGGGTATTTGGTGGTAAGGTCTCGATTGCCGAGGCCTCTTGTGTTGCGCTGTCGTCTTCATCGTCCGAGGGGGATGAATATTATTCAGGCGATGAAGTCGATTTTGGCGATGAACCCGCTCTTCCAGATCTGAGTAAATTCTCACATATTTCGGAGGAAGAAATACATGGGTGTGATCCGGTGACAGCGTCGCCACTAGCGGCAATTGCTCTTGCTGAAGGTACTCTCTTTGCCTTTTTGATTCGGTTTCCCTTTTAACTAGGGAAAATGTTCTGACGTTTTTTCCTTTAACTTTATGTTGCAGGGCTGGCCGTGGACAGCGAGGCTGCGACTTCCTCCCATATCGAGGAAACGATACAAGAGCTGGCCCAGCAGGAGGGCGTTGAGGCTCTTGTTACTGAGATGCCTCAAGAGGGGGTAATTATCGAAGTTAGGGAGACATCAACCCTCCAAGATTCGCCCAGGAATTCGCCGTCTTTGAATCCTCAGCTTGGTAAGAAAATATTGAGGCTGTGAATATCTTCCTTTTACCATCATGGTTAACATTTTGATGATTTGCAAAGAGCGTTGAGGGAGCTCAGGCAGAGGATCTTGCGGCCAGCGTCGACCCAGAAGGCAGTACAATTCAAGCCTCAACCGAGGGCTCTGAAGAGGTCAGGTTTGCTGCTACTTCAGTTGCCATGGAGGCTGCTACGACAGTAACTGTGCCAGAAGTGCCAGCGACCATGTCAGCTTCTGCTGCACCTACCATTGACCCTACTCCTGCACGGGACGAATTGATTCCCATCCCTCACCCTGTGATAGAAAGGGGATCTGGGAGCACATCAGCAGAATTCTCCCCAGCCGGTGATATCATGGAAGAACTGACACGTCAAATGGTGCAGCAGTTCTTTGCTTCCATGCGATCCTGCATTGACCTCATCCTTTATGGGGGCAGTTCTTTCGAATTTGTCCGAGTGCTTCTTGAAAATCTGATCGAGAACATTGGTCATACTGGAGGTCCTTCGCAGGCAAGGGCATGCCTGATGCTGGTGGAGCTGTTGGGAAGTGACTTGAAAGAGCTCAAGTCCTTGGAAGATTCTGGCTCAGTACACGAGGCTCAAGCGATCCTGAATAGGCTTCTGGTTGCTCAAGAATAAGAGCGGAAGGAGATGGAGGAACAAATAGCTGAAGAGACCCGCCATCTCCAACATTTTCAGGCTGACCATTAAAGGCTGATTGGCGATTCAAGGGAATCTGAACTCGTCGTGCAGAGCGCAGAGCAGGTTATTATCAGTGCTCGGGCCACCATAGCTAAGGCGGAGGCCTTAATTGCAATCAACGAGAAGAAGCTTGCCACTGCCAGGAAGAAGCTGGAAGAGCTGGAAGCTGCCAGGATGCAGGCTGAAGAAAACCTCTCCACTCATTCCTCCAGATTGGAATCTCTACAAGCGCAACTGGCTGCGAAGGAGTTCTTATCTGAGGAGGAGTTGCGGGTCCAAGCTCTGATGGAGGTTGAGAAAGCGCGTCAACATGAGATGCATCGCCTCAGAGAACAAATCCGTTCTTTGGCGAACCAAGATTATTAACCTCTTTTTTTGTAAAGAAGAGAACACTCTATTCATCAAGAGTGTTTGTATTACTTTTATCATTTTTGGCCCAAATAATAAGAGTTTTCAAAATTTTGCTCCATCTTCGTTGTTTCACTGTAGATGAATCCAATTTCTTAGTTGCAGTCTCTGGTTGTCCTCCTTGACTGACTATAGATAATAAACTCAAGCTGAACTGAGTTCCCTTTTTTTTTGTTGCAAAACGCGGCTCTGATTTGTAGTGGAGACGCAGTTCTGAGAAACGCGACTCTGACCTGCGAATTGAGACGCGGTTCAAGCTTGCGCGAAGGACGCGGCTTCGGTTATGGAAGGATGCGGCTCCCTGGCCGCAGCCCTTAACTCTGTCCAAATGCATACTTCAGGATGCAGTGAGGGCGCAGTTTTATGCTCCTTCGAGGCTGACGCATAGATATGAGGACGCGACACTGTCTTAGTGGAGGCATGTCTCTAGATCCTCGACTCAGTGCAAACTCAAATTATATTGAGTTTATGAGAGGAATACCCTTGTCATCTTGCAATATAAACGCAACTTCAGGATGCCTGTGACACCTGTGAATGACGTAGGCCTTCTCTGTTGTAGAAGTAAGTCTTAGGACGCGGCTTTTGTACCTTCAAAGCGCGACCCCAGAATGGGTCCCTTTTGCTGAGGGGACGCGGCTTTGAACCGCTCTGAAAGACGCGATCGCAGTTCTCTTAACTGGAATGAAAGAGGATGCCGAAAGGGACACAAGTTCCTGGACGCGGCTCTCGGGCCTGCGTTTGGTGCAACTTCCCAGGCGTTACATGCAGCTTGTCATAAAGATTTCGTTGTATCTTTAAATGTCAAGTCGAGGTTGACGATTGGGGACTCGCATCATCCGATGTTTCCCGTAGCGGCAGTCCACGTGTCAGCACTTCATTGGGTTTTGGCATTAATGCTTTTAAACGCCAAATCGGTGTTGGCGGTTGGAGACTTGCGTCTTCGATGCTTCCCGAAGCGACAGTCCACGCGTCAGCCCTTCATTGGGCTTTGACATTTGTGCGGAAATTAAAGCCGACGGTTTTGATTAGTGAGCCATTAATTATAGGCATTATGGGTTGCCTATAAATAGGCTTCACCCTTTTCTTTTAACAGCCCATTGCTTAGACTATTTTCTCTCGAGAGCGAGTGCTCTGAGAGATTCCACCTTCTTCCTTCAAGGACTTTATCTGGGGTTTGCCCCCATGGACGACGATGACCCAGAGCTTTCATGCTTCTGTTTAATCTCTCCAGAAGATTATCACTGTCAAGTGATTTCAAGATCAAAGAGCGTCTCTTTGAGCACCTTTTACGTCCGCGCCTTGATGCGGAAAGTTCAACCCTTAATGGGTGTTGCTGCAGGTATGACTTTACGGTTTGCCATGAAATCTTAAGCCCTTACTGGGTTCTGTTTCGCTATCTCTTAAGGAGATTCACCTTCTTGACCTTCTCCTGAAGTCTGGCTGGTGCGCCCATTTTTTTTTTGGAGTTGGGCCGTTGAGAAAAACTCTGACCCGGAATTCTCTGGACGCGAGCATAATGGACTTTCACACCTGGACTGCGAGCTTTCCATACAGAGCTCGCGTCTGAGGCTGTAGACTTAGAAAAATTTCAATTCAGATCGAAGGTTTCAGGCTTGAATTTAGCAACCCCTGTTTATGAAACTGGGAGATGGCAATTTTCGCGTCTGACTCTCTTCGCGTCTCATTTTTAGACGCGGTGCAAACTAGACTGCGTTCAAGTTCTGTGTGTATCACAGCTTTGATCGCGTCTGTTTCTGCCGCCGCAGAAGTTTGGTTCCCTGCGAGGGTCATTCCTGCGTCTGAAGATTTCAGCAATAGCTGCGTCTGTCACTTAATTTTTCTGTTGAAGTATCCTAAGCTTCAGACCTTCTAATTTTTGTTTGCTTCTTGCAGGTAGGCTTAATCATCCTTTTTCATATTCGCTGGGCCCTTAGGAGAATATATCGGCCAGCGAACTTGTTCGATGGTCGACCACTGGAGCAAAAGTCATGGCTCCTGCCTTCGGGAGACGAGGATCTGACACCCGCCAAGATCTCTTTAGATTCAATGCACCGGTCATGCTTCTTGGCATGGCATGGTCAGAGTGAGTATGGCGGTGGATATAGTGGTGGGTATGTTCTTGGATTCTCCCTTCACCTACCCCAGAAGTGACATCGATGAGAACTCCATGCTCATTGGATGATTTTCTGGTGGTGGAGGTGTTCATCAACGAAGGATCATACCTCCACTTCGGATGGTCAGGTGGAATCAGAAGATTCTGCTGCCTTTCGACCTCAAGAAACACCATTGTTCCTGGTTAACAATGGACTCTTTTGATGTTTACATCATGCATCGTGGTGCAACCAGCTTCCAATCGTTGCCGCAGTGTTCAATTCTACTTTGCCGCCTTTCCAAACATCTTGTACTTGGAATTGTGAGCAGTTTCAAGGAGTGAGTGCAACCTGAGAGAGAGAGAGAGAGGGACTTCTTTGTACTCCTTTATCTATAACACTCAATCTTATTGAATAAGAGAGCGTTTTGTATCACTTTCATATGTTGGATATAAATAAAAGTGACACATTTTTTTTTGTCTCCTTCTATTGTCTTGAACTCCCTTTTTGTATTGAAGGTCAGACGAATAGAAGTAGAGAACCTTTGACCTGTCAAAATTATGATGATAATCTTAACGAGTCAAATTTGTAGAGAGAGATCCTATTTCAGGAACTCAACAATGCTGTCAGAGGTGTGATGTTAACTTGACAAGGGATAATTTTTGTGGACCTGCCACTCTATAAAGGAAAGTAACAGGTAGAACTTGTACCCCAGGGAAGATGAGCTTTTATCAAAGGTTAGGGATTAACTTGATTAAGATCAGCTGGGGATCTAATGAAAATAATGTTAACGGTGTAATGTTAACCTAACAATATTTTTAGGTAGACTTGTTGTTCTGATGGGGAGAATAACAAGTGAGACTAGATTCGCGGGGGATCTAGGAAAGTCTTTACCGTTAGAGGTGTGATATTAACTTAACGGGTTGAATGTAGTCTTATCAGAAGTGTGATGTTAACTTGACAAGAATGTGAGTCAGAGGTGTGATATTAACTTGACTCAAAAACATTTCAGTTTTATTTGGAAAAACTGAAAGTATCACTGCCATAGGTGTGATGTTTAACTTAGCAGCGAGGGTAATGCTAGAGGTGTAATTTTGAACTTGGCATTGGTTATCTCGACTTTAACAAGGAAGTTCGAGGGAAAGTCATGGCCTTAAGTGTATTGTTGAACTTAGCAATGACTTGGACGCTAGAGGTGTAGTATTAAACTTAGCATCGTTCATTTCAGCTTCGATCTGGAAGTCTGAGGGAAGATGACTGTCAGAGGTTTAATATTGAACTTGGCAGCCACTTGATTACTGTTAAAAGTGTAATGTTGAACTTAACAGTAATTTGTCAGAGGTGTGATATTAACTTGACAGAAATTGGTTTGCGATATGAGCAATTTGAAGGCCTGTCATTCTATTAATGAGAATTGACAAGTGAAGTTTGGAATGCCAGAGGTATAGTATTAACTTGGCAAATTTGAAGGTTTGCTACTCCATGTAGAGTTGACAAGTAAAATTTGTACTCGATAGGGAGTATTGAAAATTTTCATTACCAGAGGTATAGTGTTAACTTAGCAATGACTGTATTTTGTAGATTTACATTCTGTGTATGAGAATTGATAAGGGATTTTGGAGGAGAGGGTGGAATTACATCCATTTAGGATTTTTAGCAAATCCTCAGCTATCAATGGATTTGAGGTGCCTTTACCAACAACCGTTTGAGTTGGGCTAGCCATGCTATTCCCCTTAGCATAATGAGTTGTCGAAGACTTATGTTGGGCTTAGAAGCCAACATTTTCCTCTGTCCTTAGCCGTTGGAGGCGTCGGACGTTAATGAAGATAAGAATATTAGAACCCAAGTTTCTTTCTCAATATTTACATCATGCATCATGGTGCAGCCAGTGCCTGATTAGCTTGCCACCGATCTACCGTGATGTGACCTAATAAAGGAAAGAAACTTTTCTTGGATCTGGCGCTTTGATCAGAGGTGTACTTTTAACTTGATCAGCGGAAGAGTACTATTAAGGATAGTACTTTTTCAGGAATCTGCCATTAATGGCATCATGAGTGTATCGCCATTTGCAGTTATGAGGCGATATGATCCATTTGAGTAGACTGACTCTACTACAAATGGTCCCTCCCATTTGGGCTAGAATTTTCCTTTTGTCTTGTGTGTCATCACCATAGGTCTTCTGACTGCTAAAATAAGGCCACCTTTCTTGAAAGTTCACACTTTAACTTTCTTGTTGAAGGCTCTGGTAATCCGAGCTTGGTAGAGCTCGATTTGTTGTTGGGCCTGCAGACGTTTATCATCTAAGGCCTCCAATTCTTGGAGTCGCTGTCGAAGCTTCTCCTCATTTGTCATCTCCGCTGTCAGGGCGACGCGTAGAGACAGAATTTGGATTTCCAGTGGAAGCACAGCTTCACACCCATATACCAAAGAAAATGGTGTAGGTTTAGTTGGGGTTCGAATAGTCGTGCGATAGGCCCATAAGCATTCACCTAGCTTGTCGTCCCAGTCACGCTGACATTTCGAGACGAATTTCTTAAGAAGTTTGCTGATGGTTTTGTTGAAAGCTTCTGCGAGACCATTAGCGGCGGGGGTAGTATGTCGTTGAGGACACACTCTGGATTCTGAACTTAGCACAGAACCTCTGAAAAGCCTGACTGATGAACTGGGGTCCATTGTCATGGACGATTCGCCGAGGTACCCCAAAATGGTAAATGACGTGATGTTTAACGAATTTGATCACATCAGATGACTTCACCTCCTTCAAAGGGACGGCCTCAGCCCATTTGGAGAAGTAATCGGTTATTGCCAAAATAAACCGATGTCCTTTTGAGGATGGTGGGCTGATAGGACCAACTACATCCATTCCCCACATTTCAAATTGCCAGGTAGAGGTCGTAGAGTGAAGGTATCCTTATGCTTGATGGATGAAATCGCCATGTACTTGGCAGGCGTGACATCTTTTGGAATAAGTGATGGCGTCAGCGATCATCTTAGGCCAATAATATCCCAACCTTTGGAGCCCGTATGCAAGTTTTGGGCCAGGTTGATGGGCTCCACACATGCCGTCATGGGCTTCTTTCAACACCTCCTGTGCCTCTTTTTGTGAAAGGCAACGGAGGAAGATCCCGTCATGCGATCGACGATACAGTATTCGCGTAATCGCATTATAGTAGAATTTGGGGCTTTCCTTCGAATGGCAGCCGCTTCTTTGGTGTCCTCAGGCAGGATGCCATACAAGACATAATCAATATAAGGGAATCGCCAGTCTCTAGGCTCTGGACCGGCTGACGACTCGAGAACTTCTTTGCCTTGACAATCTCCCGTTGGCTCCTGGTAGTCCTCAAGAGCAAGTCTCGGGCAATACAGGTCATGGCTGTAGACAAATATTTTCTCTACTGCTCCAGCTGGAAAAGCTAAAGAGGCAGCGAGAGATGCCAGTGTATCTGCATGCACATTTTGCTTGCATGGTACATGTTCAATGTAAAAGTTGGTGAACCTCTCGGCCATGTAGACAGTTGTGTTGTAATAGGGTACTAGGTCTTCATGTCTGACCTTCGTACTCCCCGCGAACTTGGCTGACGATGAGTTTGGAGTCACCATATGCCTCGAGATTTTTAACGCCAACCTCATCGGCGAGTTGCATCCCAATCATAAGGGCATTGTACTCCGCTACATTGTTGGAACAAGGCTCGGTTAATGAGACAGCTCGAGGAATCACATAGTTCTGTGGGGAGACGAGTACTACCCCTACTCCTGCTACTATATGTCCTTTTGGGCATGTTCTCGATGCACCGTCAAAGAAAAGTTGCCACACTTGTCTTTCAAAAGATGTCTGGATCAGGCAGACTTCAGCGACCTCATCTGGGAGATCCTCGTAAAGTTTGGGTGCCCTCGGATCTGGATGCTCAGCCAAGAAATCCGCCACCGCTTGTCCTTTAATGGCCTTTTGTGGTAAAAAGTGCATTTCATATTGGGACAGTAGTATGGCCCGTTTTGCCAATCAGCCATTTAATAACGATAGCTTTGTCATGAGTAACCTCAGGGGGTTGACTTTTGATATGACGTTTATAGTTTGGCCTACCAAATAGTGTCGCATTTTTTGAATAGCAAACACCAATGCCAAACATTCCTTCTCGATTGGGTTGTACCAATGCTCAGCTCCGATCATCATTCTACTCAAATAGTAGATTGCTTGCTCTCGTCCTTGATCATCATTCTGAGCTAGTAGAGCTCCTAAAGAATGATCCATCACTCGGACGTATATCAGGAAAAGTTTTTCAGACACCGGAGCTGCAAGGACTGGCGGTTGTGTGAGGTACTGTTTAATTTCCTCAAATACTTGCTGGCAAGCGCTGTCCCAAATGAACAAAACACCTTTCTTCATTAATTTGGAAAAGGGTTGGCATCTTCCGGAGAGATTTGAGATAAACCTTCGGATGTACGCCAATCATCCTTACAATTCCCTGAGCTCTTTGAGGTTTCTCGGAGGCTGCATTTCCTGGATAGCGCGAACCTTTTCCGGGTCCAAATGAATCCCCGTAGAGGTCACTACAAACCCTAGAAATTTTCCACTGGCCACCCCCATGAAGGACTTGGTGGGGTTCATCTTCAATTGATAGGCCCGCATGATGTCGAAGACAACCTTTAAATCAGTTATATGATCACCTTTAGCGCGGCTTTTTACTGCGATGTCGTCGATATAGCATTCCACCGTTTTGCGCATGTGTTCGTGAAAAATGGCATTCATGGCCCTTTGATATGTTGCCGCTGCATTCTTCAGTCCAAAGGGCATGACGGTGTAGCAGTATACCCCCAGTGGTGTCCTGAAAGAGGTATATTTTTCGTCATTAGGATACATTTTGATTTGATTATATCCTGAGAATCCATCCATGAAGGACATTCGCTTGAATCCACATGTGTTGTCAATCATGACATCTGTGATTGGCAGTGGGATTCATCCTTGGGACAGACCTCGTTTAGATCACGAAAATCAATGCAGATTCGGATCTTTTCGTTCTTTTTAGTAACAGGGACGATGTTGGCTACCCAATCAGGATGTTGTTCTTCCCTGATGAAGCCAGAGTCTATAAACTTTCTGACTTCTGATTGAATTGCCTCCATTATTTATAGACGGAACCGTCGCTGTTATTGTTTGACGGGCTTTACGTCCGTATTAATGTTGAGGCGGTGCATAGCCACTCGAGGATCTAGTCCAGGCATGTCTTCATAATTCCATGCGAAGACGTCTATATATTCTTGCACAAGAGATATTAGACCCTTTTTCTCCAAAGGTGACAGGCCGTCGCTTATAAAGATGGGCTTAGGATTAGCCTCATCTCTTAGATTGATCTGAACAACCTTATCTTCTGTGGGTGGCTCGCGCTGTTCGAAGTGGGTATCCTAAAGATTGTTTAAGTGTTTGATCCAAGGTCTGTATCAGATTGGATCATTTCTTTATCTCCGTCTTCCAGGTGGCTTGTTGAAACCATATTCACTGAAAGTTCTCTGAAGATGTTGCCGACACTAACATCTGACTCCCAAGATGACGTGCCCGATGAGTAATCATGGCATAATAACTCTTCAGACTCAGAAGCTGATGGGATCGGAGTTGACACATAGCCCAACCCCCTGCGAGTCCGATGATAATAATCAGGGGTTTTCCCTTTGGTATAAAAGATCGGAGTAGTGTTCTCCTTCCTTTGCCGAAATTTAACCCTGGACCATTCGTCAGATCATACCCCATGCTTTCCATCATTCTGAGTGTCTTGGGCTCATAATGATCGAACTGAGGGGATTCCTCCTCGCCTTCTGATTCTTCAAGGGGCATCGGTTCGGGCTTAATTCGTCCGAAAAGAATTGGTCTTTGGCCTTTCCGTCTCGTTGGAACCATGAATATGGATTCTTGCGCATTGCCAGCATCTTAGTGCATTACGAAGGACGACTTCACTGGTGCATGCAACGATGTCAAAGCATCCATTGCCGACCAGAGATCATCATCCACCTCGGTACTAGTGTTCGACGGCATCGAATCAGAAGCAAATACAGAGAAATACGCCAAATCTAACTCTTCATTAATATACCATCCGCCTACATCATCGGTGGTATTATCAACATCGAGCTTATTAATGCCCGTTACAAGTGGATCTAGTTCCCACATGCATTCTTCTTTTTCCGGCTCGGTGTCGGCTTCATTACCAGAGTCGGGCTCCTTTGGTTGCGGGATTTCATCTGTTTCCACAGAGTCCTGATATAGGAGGGAATCTGTGAAATAATTCTCGGTTCCTTTGAACGGATGCCTTTCGGCAATCAACGTTCGCACCTTTCCACTCCCGTCGATGTATTTCATGACTTGGTGGAGAGTCGAGGGAACGATAGAATTACGATGAATCCATGGTCGTCCCAACAGCAGATTGTAGGAAGTGTCGGCATCGATGACGTAGCATGTGACCTCTGACCTTAGGTCCCCGATCTGGCATTTGAGCTTGACCTTCCCTATTGGACGGGTACTATTGGCATTGAACCCATAAATGATCGTCTAGGTAGCGCTCAAATGGTGGGTAGGAATCCCTAGATGTTGCATGACCCGGTGAGGCATAATGCTCAATGCGGACCCGGGATCTGCCTGAATGCGATTCACCTCAGATGATCCAATATACCCTGCGAAGTAAAGGGGTCGATCATGTTTCCCTTTGACTTGTATATCATCTGCCGTGAAGGTGATGCAGGGAACATTTTGGGAGGTATGGAGGCAATCCTCTACATCTTCCTCCTTTGGTCCGATTGGCACCTGAGTCATGAAAGCCTCAGCTTTAGCGAGGGCCTCTTGTAGAGCTTCTCTGGTTGACTTCGATAGCCTGAGGAGCTCATAAAGAGTAATTCGGGCAGGGATATTGGCCAGCTGAGCCAGGACATCAAAGCGGTAAGGTGCTGTGGATCCTTCCGCGATGTCTTTCGAGAGAACTTTGGAAAACCGAAGCTTTTTTTGTCTCTTCACGGGCTACTTTGTGGAGGACTTGGCTGACTCTGTAGCGGGTTTTGGAGGAGTTATCGCCATTTCGTCATACTTTTTCAAATATGACTGCCCTGAATGGGTTTCTGCCACAAGTTGACTGGGTTCTGTGGCTAGAACTATTGTTTCCTCTTCTGAGTCGGTCAGTGAGGGAACATCAGTTTCCGCTTCCCGAGAAGAGGCACATAGCACATTACAGGATGTAGCCTTTGCTATGCCTTCGGACTTCCTGCTGGTTACAGTGGTCCATTGCTGGCCATCCACAAGGTCAGGATGAACTCACATGACTTCTCCCCGAGTTGTGAAAACGGGTACCAGGCCCTTCTCTTGCAGTTGGTGAGGGTCTGTGTTGACCATTCTCAACTCTCCTCTTGGGACAGGGACTACTCCAGAGGGTGTTGGAGGTTGCCTTCCAAACTGGAGAAATGACGTCATATTGGCCGCCACCTTCTTCTGCTCTGGACGGAGTTTTAATACCTCCGCGTCAATCAGAGCCTGAAGGATGTCCTTGAAGACGTAACAGCTCTTGGTGGGGTGTCCCAGCATCCTGTGGTACAAGCAGTAATTGGGATTATCGGTTTTACCGACTTCTTCAGGGCGCCTAGCTTCAGGAAGCTTCAGTCGGTTGCTCTTGTTGAGTAATTTGAAGAGCGAGTCGACATGTTCATCCTTGAAGGAATACTACTTGTTGGCACATGGTTGGCTTGAAGAGCCACTTCCCTTGATCGGTTGAGGTTTGACGGGAGATTTGGTCCCTGTCGCCAAATTATCCTTCCTTTTCGCTTGGAGGGGTGTGTCTGGCGCACGCCTTGTTGACCTCTCAGGTCGGGATTTATTTTCTTCTGCCCTGACCCGGGCGACAATTTTTTCAGCCTGTTCACCTTGTTGGATCAACTGCTTCCAGGTGTGGCTTTCGGCAACTCCTATTTGGGCGAGGAGTGAGATTTGTAGATTATGGCGGCATGTTTCCACCAGGGTGACCTGGGTCATACCGCTTGGACATCGGAGTGCTACGTTCTGAAATCTTTCTACGAAAGACTTAACAGACTCTCCCTTTCGCTGCTTGGTGGCTAAAAGGGTAGGCATGTTGACCTCCGAGTCATCTTCAAAGAAGCGCGTTAGGAAGAGCTTCTCCAAATCGCCCCAATTCTTAATGGAGCCTTCCGGGAGCTTCATGAACCATTCAAAGGCGAGCCCTTTTAAGGTGCCGATGAACAAACATGCCAGGATGGCATCGTTATCTACCACATTCCCTGTTTGAGACTTAAAGTAGTAGATATGTTGGTTTGGTGAACCTTTCCCATCAAATGCTTGGAGGGTTGGAGCCTTGAACTTGGGCGGGTATGGAACCAGGTCCTACTTGGCCGGATATGGCCGGACCACTCCTGCTTCTTCGAGGCCTTTCTGGTTGGTAAAGGCCTCAAGACGTTGCTCCAACTGATTCATTCTTTTAGAATGAACCTTTCCCTGGTCTCGGTCTTCCTTTTCCTGCGACGAGGATTTAGACGAATCAGAAGTAAGTTGCTATTCCTCCTCTACGTGTACAGAAGATGAGCTTTCCCCCTCTTTTCGTTTGCCTTTAGACTTCTTAGAGGAGGCTTTGTTGGTTGACTTCCTCTTGTCTTCAAGCAACTGTACGAGCATCTGCTTAAGGGAGTCGATAGATTCTTGCTGAGCACGAATCATCTCGAATTGTTCCTTCTAGACCTGGGCTTGCTGCTCCAAGCGCCTGACAGTCTCCTCAGGAGTGCTGGTCATGTATATAAAGGCCTCTTTCTCTATAGAAGAGTTTGAAGCCTGTGACTCTGCAATAGCGGAATGCGAGTTATTCACCTCAATGCCCGGGCTAGAGCATTATAGTCAATCAGGGGGATTGCCCCGGTCCGGGTGCGAGTGTGTCGGTACACTCCTTCCGGTTCAGTGTCAGACTCATCGGAACTGACTGCAGGTTATTTTTTCCTGCTCCTGCTCGCCATGTTTGCAGTGAGCTCGGGATATTCAGTGTCAGAGAAGACCCTCCTCCTGTGGGAACGACTTCTTTTAGCTGATTGGGGAATTAGGGTCAGCTGTCTAACTAGAGACTGCTGGTTTGCACCTGAACTGCAACGGCACTCAGAGAGCATCGTGATAAGCCGTTCGCAGCAACATCACAAAGTGATTCGATTAGCACTTCTTTTCTTCGTCAAATAATGCCTCAGATCCGTGGGAGGAGGATCAAAGAGATTAGCCTCATAATGCCGAGGGCGGGAGGCAACCTTGCTCTGTACAGCTAGGACGCGGGGTTTAGAGACGCGGTTCTCGCGTCGTGGCTTCAGGACGCGCATCTGGCATCTCTACTGAGAAGAGACGCGGCTATCGCGTTGCTGATTATTGCGTCGGGGCAGAGACGCTTGAGAGATGCAGGGTTGCTGGGCCCCACGCCTAGAGGCGTGTGCCTCTTATACTCGACAAGGCGTGGGAGTTTCGCCTTGGCGTCTGAGGAGTGGGGCTTCAGAGGAGCCAACTTGGTGAACCTCACGTTTGGGCTGCCAAATGCGGATTTTGCGTACCGGATGTGGTGCAGCAGAGACGCCGGTTTGAACCTTGCGTCCTGCCTCAGTTGGACGATCAATTGTTCTAACTTGCAGTTGACGCGCACGCCTCCTCTGTCGGCGTTCAGCGTTCCAGTTACGTCGTGGGGGTTGAGAGAAACCAACGACGACCTGGTGCTGAGGAAGAAGATGGATTGGCTGAACACCAGAGAACTTGACCACGCGGGTCTCCTGGGAGACGTTGGCGCGGGTGTCACGCATGGCGTGATTGGCCACAACATCCCTCACAACAGCTGCCTCTGAGAGAAGCTCAGAGCGGATCTCGAGGCAAGTCCTCGTAGAGACCCTGCGGTAGGCGCGGGCCTTTGGGCTCTTGGAGCCGGAAGAGAGGAACTCTTCATACTTTGCCTGATCGAATTTTACGACGAGCGATTCGACCATTTCTCCCTTGTAGAGGACGTCACCTTGCGCCACAACTTGTTCGTCAGTAATGAAAGTAGTCCCCAGCGGAGTCGCCATCTCTTGTTTGACGGGAGAAAAATTCGCGTAAAGTTTCCTTGAATCAATTGAAAAATTACAACGGACTTACACCCCGATTACAAGGGAGGGATGATATTGAGTCTTGAATCCTCCTTTGTTTAATGCTAGGTTCTTCAAGTGGCGTTGGAAAGTGAATCTTGTTTTCTGTTGACTGGGTGAACGTCGAGAACTTCTGGAGATCTTCTCTTCGGATGGTAGACGGAGTAATACAGCTCTGTCGACCAAAATCTCAAAGAGATTGTAGGCAAAGATTAACTTATACGCAGTAAGTTAGCTGAAGAGTTAGTCTCTCTTTCCTTCTCTGTGGAAGCTCTCAAGTCAAGTTCTTCTCCTCAGGATTCTCTGATCTGAATTTTTTTTAGAACGGGGCTATTTATAGAGGTTTTAGGGGTGAACGTGTCCCCTAAAAACACTCCATAATGGGGGTTAACTTTCCCCGTTATGTGGGCCGTGATTGACCCCATAATCAGGGCAGTTACAACTGAGACGCGGGTGTCGACCCACGCGCCTTGGTGCTGCAGTGCTGGCTGAGACGCGGGTGTCGACCCACGCGCCTTGGTGCTGCAGTGCTGGCTGAGACGCGGGTGTCGACCCACGCGCCTTGGTGCTGCAGTGCTGGCTATGATTAGCCCTGCGTCTGGAGCTTGGGACACTGCTTTTTGGTGCCTTGTCTTTTAGTGATCTTTAGACAGCCTACAGTCTTTCGCAGCAAGTATGCGATGCTAAAAATCTCATAATGACAAGCCTCAGGAGCATATAAATCACATGGAGCCTCGAAGCCCCAAAACTGTACACCAGGCCACCACTGATAGCTGAGAAGGAGCGACTCCATAAAAAATTAAAACGCTACGAATGAACTTCATCATTGGCAGCCTTAATCCAAGTGCCAGCACCATGTAATGCATATACACACCCTCATCATCAGGCGAAGCTGAGGTAACATCAACATCATTAGGGCAAAACTCAACTTTTATTCCTAGGCTCCAATGAAAGTCATAACTGGCCATGTATTTATCCACCACCTCCCAATCACAAATCTTAGAAGTTTTTGGATCGAAGTCCATCCTTATCCTGTTGCGATGGGAAGCTCTCTTCCCCTTCTCCTCCATGGCGGACTTTCCCTTGTCCGATCCATTGGAAGGATTAGATTCCCCTATTTTTTTCATATTCAGCAAGAATAAGGGAATGACAGAGATTCAAAGATCAAAAGATCGGAAAGAGGCAAGAAAAAAGAAGATAAAGCAAAAATGCCCAAAACCTTAGAGTGTAGTCATTTTAACCATAGGGAAATGAACCGTCATTCGATCAGCGCCCTGCACATGTTACGACAGATACGATCGACAACGTCATTTTAGATACGTGGTACCCATCTCGAACACTACATTGCACGAAAGGTAGTAACTTGATCGGCGCTGCGCCGAATGTGACACACATTTAAAGTTTGTCAGGCTATATTGCTACGCACGATACTACAGGACAAAACCTAAAACGGCAAGAGACACCTTGAGTCTAGGACCAAAAAGTCTTAATTTTATTCTCCTCTCCACTCTATTCGGAGACTCCGAGAACCTGAAATCCCCCGAGGGCGAGTTCTCGACCTCTGCCGAAGAAAAGGGAGCAGAGGGAGCATCTGTAGTGGTTACTTTCTGACCCCGTGATTGCGACACATGTCCATTCAATCTCTGATGGATGTGTGACGCGTGGCTACCTCTAGAACATTAAACCTGGTATCTTCACCCACTTCGAATTTCGAACGGGTCGGGTGATTAACGGAAGAATCAGATCCGATTGTAAAAATCTCTATCCTTAAGCCCAATCTTAATTAAATGAGGTAGTAGCCTCCCAGGGGGAGGTTCATCCTTATCTGTAGCCAGCATGAACCACAAGATTGAGATGGACTCTCCTCTAGATCGATTCAAATTGAGGTGTTCGCCTCGACCGTTAGTAAGATAAAGAATTTAGGTATTCAAACTGAGCAGGACTCCTTAGCATTATTTATTTGACATGACCTGCATAAATAGGAGATCTCTTCTAAACGAGAGGGAATCATGTTCACCCGAATCCAAAGAACTCCTATATAATCGCCATGACATAGTGGAATTTCTCTCTCTGTAGTTTTTTTCTTTCGTGATTTTCACGTATTTTCATTATATTTGCAATTAACTTTTTCTATAATTTGGCTACATTCACTTCTCTATTTTGATGTGTGGACTAATTCCTTTGGAATTACCCACTACAAAGCTAAACCAAAAGAAGAAAAATCTGAGTTGACAAAGAGGGTTAAAATCGTACTTAAGTCATAAAACAAATGCAGAATATGATTGACTCACAATTTTCACAAAAATTCCCAGAACCAAGCTTCATACTCACCTTTTCAATTCTCACCTCAACGAAATGAAGAAAAAATTGACTTGAAAAAGAGTATTGACGTCATGATTCAATCTAATGATACTTTCACCCAGTCCATTAATAGGTTAGAAGTACAAATAGTCAATTGATCAATATAATTAATGATAAGAATGAGGAAACTCTCCCTAGCCAATCTTTGTCCATTCCTGATATCTCTAACCAAGTTGATTTGACTAAAGAATCATGGTGTTTTGAAAGTTCTATTGATAACGCAAACCAAAATTCAATTTCATCACAACCTCTTGAACTTGACTAACATCAAATCTTTGGAAACCACGTTGACAATTTGGTAAGTTATCACTTCCATGAAATTGAACTTAAACATGAATATAAACCCAAGCCTAAAATTTTTTGATTCGATTCCAATTTTGAATAAATATTGATTCTTTATTTTTACCTAATTTGAACCACATTCTTGAGTCAGTATTGATTCCTGTATCTATGAATCTTGAACTTGAATCACCAATCATGCAGAATCACATTCCATTGATGGAAAATGAATGTAACTCGGACTTTAATATTTTTATTTGCACCCAATTCTTGAACTAATTTTGACTCTGAATCTTTACCTGATTTGAATTAAATCCCTGAATTAGATTTGGTTCTTGTACCTTTAACTCTTGAGCCCCAAATCAATTATTTTATCAAATTACATTCAATTATTTGACAAAGATGTACAACAATATGACTCTGAGATGATTTTTTAATATTGGGCTTTTGAATTGCGATAAGTGTCAACATAGGATGTTACAAGACATATTCAATTATTGGGTTATGAAAATTTTAAAGAGATAAAGGTTAATGCTGAGTTCCTATGAACTCCAGATTCACTGCAATACGCATCGACTCTTGTGCCAATTAGACCTTCGCCGGAGCTAATACATTGATGTGATATTTTTCCTTCCCTATCTATTTTCATACTTGCATACATTCACGATGCATTAAGGACAATGCATAAGATAAGTGTGGGACGGGGGGGGGGGGGAGGTTTGACTAACTTAGATTTTTCTTTTTTGAGTTTTTCTTAAGATTTTTCTTTTCTTTTTCTCTTTCTTTGAGGATTTTTCTTCTTTTTAGATTAGGACTTTTTATAACGGTCCTAGATTTTTACTTTGATTCTTCATAAATCCTCGATAATCATAAACATTCTTTTAAACCAACAGATTATCATAATCATCTTCAAATTTTTAAAAAATTTAACAGCACCTCCGTTGAAAATAATGATCACCTTGATATACAATATCAACCATAAATAGTTTCGGCCAACATTAGCCTACTTATTCTCAATCCTGATACATAAACCAATACAAGACAATCATTCACACAATTATAATAATATTTTAGCTTGATATCGCCTACTTACATGAAAATAAAATGACATATGCTCGAGAGTACCCCTCTTGGCCTTCATAAAATAAGGCAGTACTATCATATTATTTGACTCTTCGTGAATATCACAAGTAAATTCCTCTCTACACCAATCCATCCCACAATTAATACTTGATTATAATACACATCTCATAAGGTTATGAATATATACAATAAGAAACATTTACAATGAATATTATATAATACTTTCATTCTTAAAGAAATTCTTAGTAAGTGTCCAAGGTTAAGCTGGAACTTAGTCTCACCGTGACCTGAAAAATATGAAACTGGATGAGGGTGAGCTAAACAGCTCAGTGAGGGAGAGAGAGTCAGAAGAGTATCAAGGAAAGGAAACATAAAAAAAAGGAGCAGGTTTTTTCCTTCAATAACTAAGACAATTATGGATGGACAAAATGAACAACGCAAAAACAATATATGATAACGAATAATTAAAACCATTATCTATATGATCTGTGTGAAGGTCTAACTTTTCTAGTAATTGATTCTCCTTAATTTTATTTAGTTTCTCTGCTGCAGATTACTGGGTTTATGAGTTGCAATAGCATATTTACTCAGTTATTTTTAATTTATGCATGAATTCATCTTATGTACTCGTGGCACGCATCATCCACATGTCTCATATAACAATACGGAGCACATTAAACATACTTTCAATTCTTATATAGTTATCTGTCCCGGTAATACAATATTACATCATACTTCTACGAATGTTATTTATCTGTTCAAGTAATTTAATGATACAATCACATCACTCTTCTATATTCACACAAAATATTTAATGGGCACATATCATACATGATTCATATGCACATACAGATTTCAAGTGAAGCGTGAGACTTTCCGTCTTCCCCCTCTTAACAGCTCCCGTCGGGCCCCTTCCTCCGTGGTATAAATATATAATAATCACATCGTCTTCCTCCTCTTACCGGCTCCCGCCCGACCCTTTCCTCCATGATATAAGCATATATATAAACATATAATAATAAAATAATACCGTCTTCTCCCTCCTACAGGCTCCCGCCCAGCCCCTTCCTCCGATATATAAATATATGATATAACGATAACCCCGTCTTGCCCCTCCGACTGGTTCCCGCCCGGCCTTCCCTCCGGTAACATGAATGCAATAGACATGTGTATACATACATACATACATACATACATACACACACACACACACACACATATATAATTATATATACTCAGATAACAATCAATTCATCACAATACGGAGTATCAATCAATTATTACAGTTGATTCTTAACTTATCAATTCTATTTCTGAAGAGAAACTTATGATTCACTATATATGTAGATAAAACGTATATAGCTTACAAGTTAACTTTAGTGATCTATCACCTCATTTATATAGATCGAATTCTCATTCATATAATCAGTATCCCACATTCTTGCACATGCAACACACATTGCCCAATACCAATGTATATAAATGCACGCATGTACCAATCGCCATATCCAACAATGAGCCATTAGTACCCAATTATTTTTCATCCATTCATCTGTTTATCAATATAGTTTCTACAGACTTTCTTGTGATAATTTGTACTTGTATACCAATATTAATATTGGGCTTGTATTTACAATAGTATGTTGGCCAAGTTTCTCGTTCTGTTCATTAGCATTTCGAGTCTCTTAACATTCGTATTCATCCATTAACAAATTAAACATAATCAATATTAGTTGTCCATAGATAGAGAAGAATAAAATTTTTAATGGCACAATCTTAACATTTTATTGAATATATCAGTCAACAACAACTTTAATGACTTTTTTATTTTTTCAGTTTATCGTTTTAGTTTCCCACATGACTTTTCTAAATTCATCATAGGACCAATTTGAAGGCTCATTCTATTTCTGCCAAATTTTTAGCTTACATGCATAAAAGAATCATTCTGAGTTGTTAGCAGTGATGACAATGAAGTTATTAAATATTAAGATTCATCTAAATGTTTCCCTACCAGGTTGCATGGAGATGAAAGATAGTAACAAGGACAGATTCTTAGTTTGTGTGTTTATTATAGAATTAGGATAAAAGCGAGCATGATATATTTATCTAATGACCTAGATTTCAAATATTGCATGGTAGATGATTTATATTGAAATTCTCAACGGAGAACTACTGCTAACAAGTGCAAAATGGCATCAATTTGGACCACACATGGTTATGTTACACCGAAATTTCTAACTGCTACCTATATGGGTTAGACAATCAAACTTTAATTTAGGTAATTTCACTAAGGGATATAGTGATTGAGGTCATAGTCAAGGACGTCATAGTCGGCGTTCATGAGCTTCAGGGATCGAAACTTGTGCCTCAGCCCTTAGACTTGTTGATGCTCGTGCTTGCTCTCGGTATGCCCGTCAACCGTCTTGCGCACGCTAAACGCGTGCTCCCCATCTATTATTACTACATAACATAATCTTTTCAAACCATAATAAGTAGTCTATTTCATTAATTGTGAGGAATTCAATGTTGCACTGACACGCCAGATAGGCTCCCGTGTCCATGCCATAACAGGGATCTTACGCCTCTTTAGAAATTGATGAAGCCAGGCCTAAACATATCCAATGTTGAGAAGGAGCCGTCCGACCATAAGGTCATTAAATTTATTTAATAATATTTGGATGTTTATATTTTTCCTTATGTTCTCACTCAAATTAAGTTTGTTCTTTATAGAATAATATTTGCCTTGTCTCTTACGCTTTCTTTTATTTTTATTGTTCTACTTGTGCTCATACTTGCTTCTCTTGTTCTTACTATCATATTTCTCTTGTGCTACTTAATTGCTATTGATTGATACATTTTCTATTAACTAGTAAAATTTCCGTCTCTTTATTATCATTTTACATGTTCTATTATCAACAATTTTAAAATTCTCTCTCTTTTTTTTAAAATAAATTTTAGTACAACTTTCTAAAATACAATATGTAATGGTTGTAATACTTAACAACTTGCATGTACATATATCTCACTAATCACTGTTAAATATTTTGTTGTTTTTTCAACATGTATTTCACATGCTCTTACTTCTAGAAGAAAATAAATATACATTTTTTACAATTCTTTTATTTCACATCTTAATAACTAAGTCAATTGACTGACTTAAAACTTTCAAATCTTATATAAACTTTTACTCGTTATACCACCTAGAACTTACTCAGTGAATTGATCATTCTGTTGGCCCAAAGGTCTATCACCCTAGTTTGATGATGATCAACTCATGAAGTTATGTTTACTAATGATCTTGTGTTTAATTAGTGACAGATTCATTATCAAGATCTTAGTAGGTGCATAGCTCAATAAAGGATAAAATGTCAAGATTTGGAGCTAGCATGGTGTGATCCAAGGAGCTTTTTGATCAAGCTTGGACCAAATCAAGAAGATGAGAAGCCTTCAAGTGAAGACTTCAAGAAGATGAAGACTTGTGTCTAGGTATAAGATTTTGTTTTTGTTTTAGAGTTAAAAATGTAAAGGATAGATAGTTGGTGGATTGCTCAAGTATTTATCACACACACACTCTTGATAAAATTGTTTTCACAAAAGATTTTTAGTTTAGAAAAGATTTTTTTCTTTGTGACATAATATTATTTTGGTTTTTGGTATTTCTCATATACATATCTTTTTAACCAAAATCAAGTTTAGAGCTTAATGTCAAAAACATAGATATCTCATCTTGATTGTGTAGTGGATCATATCCATACACACTATGCCTTAAAATGAATTATAATATCTTGTTTTTGTATTTAAAGATGTTTTGGAAAAACAAAGTTTAGAAAACATGTTTTGGAAAATACAGTTTTTATCATGAGCCAAATATTCCAAATTACAAAAATAGTCCAATCTTTTATAACATGCCTTGATTTTGTGCAAGCATATTTGTATATCAAAGTATATTGGTAAAACTATTTTTGTAGATTTTTAAGTATTTTATGGGATTTTATTTGAGCCAAAAAGACTAACTTTTTAATCCCTAAAAATTGTTTCAGGCTTCGTATAAGTCGACTTACTGCCATTAATAGTCGACTAATACTGAAGTCGGCCGACCGGACCGGTCGATCGACGTGTACAAACGTGCACGCCTTTGTGTACTGGAGGACGGCCGACCGTGCCGGTCGACCGCTCCAGAGAGCAGAGCTCTCTGGAAAGTTCGGCCGACCGCACGGGTCGACCGACAGAGAGTTAGACTCTCAGCTCCAGTGGGTCGGTCGACCCAGGCGGTCGACCGTGGCTCCAACGGTCAGAAATCCGACCGTTGGCGGTCAACCGCACCGGTCGACGGCCGCTCTGACAGACCCCAACGGCTAGTTTTCTGACAGCCTATAAATTGGGGGTTTTGTCATTGTTTTGTAAGAAGATTTGGAGAAGTTTTTAGAGCCAGTTTTTCCCACTCTTTTCAGAAGTTTTTCTCCACAAAATAGAGAGCTAATACTTCCAATCTAAAGGGAGTTTTATTTAGAGTGTGTAAAAGAGATTCTTTGAGTTTTTCCTCCACCATCTCAATCCTTATTTTCTCACACATACACTTGAGCTATCCATTGCTATTCATCTTATAGGAGTGTTGTAGTGAGAGGATTTTAGGTGATCAAGAGTTGTGATCACCAAAGTTCATCTTTGTTCCTTTGAGGAAGCGGACGTGTGTGTTCGCGATTGTTTCGGGTCCTAGTGTGGACTCGGTGTTTCAGGTTCAGGTGCGAACTCCGTGTTTGAGGTGCGGCCTCGGCGAGCCGGTGGGCATGCGGTGTGTACGGGACTAGAGAGTCCGAGGGCTTATAGGTGTTGCGGCACCGAGGAGAGATCCATTGGGATCTTGCATAGTGGAAATCCTTCGTGTGTCGAAGGCGGGGATGTAGAGCAAGTGTGCTCGAACCTCGAAACATACCCTTGTGTTTGCGATTGCTCACTCTCTCTCTCTCTCTTTGTCTCTTTTATATCTTGCATTCAATTATTGTCTATCTTTATATACATGATATACTTGTGTGCTTAAATTGATATACTTACTTGGGTTTGTTTGCTAACACTTGTATTCAACCAAGAGAGCCAACGTGGCACCTTAACCCATTCAAGGGGAATCTAGAGGAGTTTGTCCAGAGTCCTTCACGGAGAATTCGGCAACACTCTTGTGTTATACATAGGTTTAGTGTAAAAGTTTTAATTAGGTCATAATTGTTTTTTGCTTCCGCATTATTTGCATAATTCATCTTAAGTGACCATTAGATTAGCCTTCACCTATTCACCCCCCTCTAGGTGAAACCTTCAATTGGTATCAGAGCTTGGTACTCTGATTTGGGTCTAACAACCTCGAGTTAAAGATCCTCATTTTTAGGCTAATCACAATATTTGTACACACACCATGGAGTTCATGTCACCACCCACCTTTGACATTCTTAACATCCAAATTTGGAAGGTTAAGATGTCTTTGTACCTCAAGGCCCTAGGCATTCATGTCTATCTTGCCACTACTAATAATGCATATTGTTTAAATGGTAAGAATCTTGAGGCTAATGCAATAGCCCTTCATGCTATAAAGTCAACCCTAAATGATGATTATTTATCTAGGGTTTCTAACTTTGATTTGGCTTTTGTAGTTTGGAACACCCTCCTCTCCCTTGACGAAAATGATCAATACTATGCGGGGAGCGATTCGGACGTTGGAAGCGACATCACCAATGTGTGCTACATGGTCCAAGGGGATAACCCCCTTGAGGTAACTACCGAATCCGAGGTAGAAGATGATAACATGTCATATGATGAACTTGCTTCATTTTGTCAACAACTATTAGAGAAGTATGACATGATTAAGAAAGAAAATAAAAATTTGAAAAAGAACATTAATTGCATGCATATAAAACAAGATTCATTTAAATCTAAGATTGCATGTTTAGAAAAAGAAAAATATGATTTGAAAAATGAGAATGTTTTCTTGATGTCTAAATTAAATGATTTATGTGAAGGGAACACTATTTTGAAAGATAAAATTATTTTGGTGGAAAAAACAAAAGAAATTGTTTTGCAAGAAAACACTTCTTTAAAGAAGAAAATTTTTGAAAAAGAAAAAGAAAAAGAAAATGTTTCTAAAAAGAAGAAAAATGATTTTATTTCTCACTACTCTTTACATGCTACCATTGATGATAGTGAGATTAAGAATTTGAAAAATAAAATAGATAGTTTGAGTTCAACTTTGAACTCGTGTGCATTTAACCATACTAGGTTGGAGTCCTTGTTTGCAAAGAAACAAACTCCTCATGTTCATGCACATCACTCTCATCATGCATTTGCTTATGTTGCACGCCACGATCACAATCACACTCATAAGCATACTAAGGTGTACGTATGTACACATTGTGGCCGCAAAGGCCATTTAGCAAAATTTTATTTTGATAAGTTGCATGTTTCAAATTTTGCTAATCATAAAAATGTTTGGGTGCCTTATGACAAGACTAACCCCCAAGGACCCAAGAAAAAATGGGTACCAAAACTCCCACCCCATGTTTTCGATGTAGGTGAGGGATCTCTCAAGACGTGAGAGATTTGGTGCCTTGGTGGTGGTTGCACGTGGACTAGATGGACATATTTTTGATGCACCGCTATCAAGGAGTTTTTGGTAGGAAAGACCACCAAGTTTGGAACTTTGGAGTTGGTAACAATTTCTAAACTTCCATTTTATTTATGTACATGCTAGTTCATTTATAATATTTTGAGCATGTTCATGATTTATTGTGCTTCATGTGGTAAAATCTTGTTTAGATGTAGTATTTGTCAAAACTTAGATTTATACATGTACAAATAGTGAGAACAAATTGATTCATATATGTTTACACTTCATGCTCATTTGTACCCACTATATGCATATGTATAGCCTAGTTTTGATGATTCTTTCATTTACACTTATTTTACCTATTTTCATGTTTTACTTCATGTATATGTATTTTGTATTCAAATCTAATAAATATACATGTATACCAGTGAGTCTCTTGCCTTCATGCAAATACATTTAATAGACTCTTTTATGTTTGGGATATGTATGTGTATTGTTAGGATTGGATAAATCATACATATGCCTAAAAGTATATTATTTTTTTAAGAAAAATAAATTTTCATGTTTTATAAAATGTTATTCATCTTATTGAGCTTCAATGACCATTTTCATGATAATGCTACTTACATGACTTTTGAACACTCACACTTTATTTATTTTGTCATGACTTTGATTCATGAACATATTTTTGAGCTTCATAGATCGAGTGTCAATTCTTGTATTTGGTATGATTCATGAAATATCTATGCTTTGATTTCATGTTTTGAAGGATCTTTAACTAGTTTTTCAAAAATTATTTTAACTAGTTAATTGTTCTTCATTTGGTAGTGATTTTCAATGCTAAAATATTTTCAAATCTATTTTTGAAAACCCCTACCATCTATGGGAGGATGGATGGGCGATTATGCTCAAGTATGCTTAATAGTGAAAATCATTTTAATCATGAACATGATTGGGAGGTATAGGTTATGAGTTATACACTTGATCTCATTGTTATGTCAATTGGTATCATTGGACTCTTTCAATTGGTATCTAAATTGATAATTTTTGTATATACTCATACTTTATTTTCTTATATATGTATGTATCAATGTCAATTGGTATACTCATTTCATACATATATATGATTTTCATGTGCTTAACTTTCAATTGGTTCACATTTTTAAAAGCACAAAGTTTATGATGAAAATAAAATTTTGATCATTATGTTTACCATTGATATCAAAATGCTTCAACTTAATATTTGTTAAATTTCAATTGGTATCAATATGTTTTATAATAATGACTACTTTCAATTTGGTATCTTAAAAATTTGTTTGCTTTACAAGAGCTCTGATACCTTTAAAAATTTTGTTTAAGAAAAATTAAAAAAAAAAATTGTTTTGGTATGTATTTCCTATATGCAAGGAGAGCTTAACATCTCTTCTACATATAGATTCATGTTGAGTATATTATAAATTGAGGAGCTTGACAACTCTTCTTTATATGATATACGTGTGTAGGGGGAGCTTCACATCTCCTCTTATGCATTACATAATATGTGTTATGTAAATTAGGGCTTGTCATCCCTTCTTCATGTAATGCATATGTGTAGGGAAGCTAACTTAGCGTCTTCCTCTTCATGAATGTATATCGCATATAAATCTTTATTGATTGATTTGTTTAACCCCTTCTTGATCTTTTTGTTTTTGACAAAAAGGGGGAGAAAAATTTGTTTGATTTGATTTTACTTTGAACCCTTTGTTGATGAGTGACGAAAAGGGGGAGAAGTATTTGAGTTTATATGCATGTTTTCATTGCTTAAGGGGAGAAGTATTTGTCTTCCTTATTATTTATGCATATATTTTTGTATTGCAAATAGGAGAAAAAGATTTAGATTTATGCTTGTTGCATGTTTTATCTCCATCATTTGCATACATATTTATAAGCTTTATTACATATATTTATTATTTATGTCTATGCATGAGTTAAGGGGGAGCTTCTTTGAAGCTTTACTTTAATCCATGCATATATAACCTCATGAGTTTTGTCATCATCAAAAAGGGGGAGATTGTGAAAAACACCTAGAGGGGGGTGAATAGGTTTAATTGCTAATCTAATGATGTTTTGAACTAAGTATGATGAATGATGCAACGATCTCTCAAAAACAAGACTAAGAGCCGAATACCCCTTGCGAGGTTCTGAACTCCTTCCTCCCAATTCCCCTTGATATGGGTTAGAGGTGCGCAATGCAACCTTGTTGTATTGAGATATGATCGATCAAGGCAAAGTATGATGATGAGAAATGAGATGCACACAATATATCACAAGAATTACAAGCTTGAATTAAAAGCACAAGGAAGATACAAGATCACAAGCAAGTAATAAGGAGCAATAAAGTGTTAGAGGAATTTAAAGTAAGAATGGACGCAAAGGCAATCGCAAACACAAATATTTGTTTCGAGGTTCGAGCCACCGCTCTACTCCCCGCCTTCACCTCCGTGAAGGGTTTCCACTATCCACCGAGGACGCCTTTACAATTTGGTCTACCGAAGACTGAGCACCGAGCTCCACCGAGTACAAAGGACCTCTACCGAAGAGGTTGCTCCACAAGGAAAGGATTACAAGAACAAAGTGATCACAACAAGATCACTACACTTTTTCTCAAACTCTTTTACAAACACTCTCACTTCAATTACAACTTCACTATAGAATGAGTATTGGATTTTTGGCTCTATGAAGTGTGGTGAGAAAAACTTCAGTTGTAGAGTGATATTAGTAATCAAACACAACTGAAAAACAAGCTAAAAAAGAATTGGAATGAAAGCTTTAAACTCTTTTCTTTTCTCTTTGAAAGCAACACAAACTTGAGGATTTTTCTAAGTGGTATGCAAGAGAGACTTCTCCTCTATTTATAGGGTTGAAAATAGGTTAAAAACAATTTCTTTACACCTAATTTGTCCTGCAAAAGCTCCCCAACAACTCTCTAAAAGTCTGTTAAAGCAGAAAAAAGAAACAGATTTTCAGAATAGCCCAAAGAGGAAAGAGCCGTTGGATTGTTGCAGGCCTGGCGGTCGACCGGTCCGGTCGACCGCCAGCCCAGCTGCAAAGAGCCGTTGGCTCTCGGTCGACCGGTCCGGTCGACCGTCCCAAAAGAGGAAACACAGTTTCCTTCTTCCGGTCGACCGATCCAATCGACTCAGAAAACCAGAGAGCAGTGTGCTCTTGGTCGGTCCACCGGTCCGGTCGACCGACAGACGTGCACAGACGTGCACGTCCAGCTTGCTGCGCCGGTCGACCGGGCCGTCGGCCGGTCAGCCTGAAATAAGAAAAACTGCAGGTTTTGGAGCTTGGAAAAATTTGAAAAATTGTTTTAGGTTTAAACAAACTAGAGTAACATGTTAGTAGAAGTATGTATACATGATCTAGACAAGATATTTATTTTATAAAACTTAGGTTCATGTAAATCTCTACTAAGGCATGGAACCAATATTTTGAAAATGAAAACAAGATCAAATTTTATCAAAAACAAATTTTGTGTGTGTGTATCCTAGAGCCAAATAACCAAGACTCAAACTTAACATTCTATTCTTACAATGATTCTAGGGACTTCAAGATCTTCAATAGGCTTCTTCATATGATCTTCAACACTTGTTCCTTGAGCCCAATTGGAGTTGACTTGAGTCCAAATCCTTGTATTTGTGAGAGAAGACTTCTAGAATAAATAGAAACCTGAAACACACTTAAACAACAAATGTTATTAGTACAAATAACTAATATGTTTTGTAATCATCAAAATACACTAATCATGGGTAATTGTAACCTTGGGCCAACAATCTCCCCCTTTTTGATGATGACAAAACATATAGGTTATTTAAATAAACATGGAGGAAGAGTTTGGAAAACTCCCCCTCAAATAATGCTATGTATAAAAATTTGACTATGGAAAGCACAAAGCATAAAGCATTCAAGTCACAATAGTTTTGTCAAAAACTTAAATAAACAAACTTTCTTTTTCTACATAAAATAAAACTCAAATAAATATCAAACTAAACTTGATATCAAACTAAACTTATTCTCCCCCTTTTTGTCATACATCAAAAAGGGTTAAAACACCAATTGAAAATTTTTATTTTTAAGAATCCATAATGCAAACATTCAACTCACCACAAATAAATGAAAATCTAGCATAGTCTAATGGTTTAGTAAAAATATCGGCAAGTTGAAAATCGGTAGAAACATATTCAATAACAATATCACCTTTCTCATAATGATCTCTAAGAAAGTGATACCTAATGTCAATGTGTTTGGTTTTACTATGTTGATTTGCATTCTTTGTCATGTGAATAGTACTAGTATTATCACAAATATTTTAACATGATCAAAGTGTAAATCATAGTCGAGGAGAGTATGTTTCATCCAAAGAACTTGTGCACAACAAGCTCCGGCTGCAACATACTCCGCCTCGGCGGTTGATAGGGCTACCGAATTTTGCTTTTTGGAAGACCAAGATACAAGACAATTACCTAAGAATTGACATGTTCTACTTGTACTCTTCCTATCTACCCTACAACCCGCATAGTCGGCATCCGAAAAACTAGTCATAGAAAATTGGCCGGTTTTCGGATACCACAAACCCATTTCAATGGTGCCCTTAATGTATCTAATTATGCGTTTAACCGCTATTATGTGAGACTCTTTAGGACAAGATTGAAAACGTGCACAAAGACAAACGGAAAAACATGATATCCGGCCTACTAGCCGTCAAATAAAGCAAGCTACCAATCATGCTATGATATAATTTAATGTCTACACTTTTACCTTGTTCATCCTTGTCAAGTTTTGTAGTTGTTGCCATGGGAGTTTTGCTTACTTTCGATCCTTCAAGCCCAAACCTTTTGATTAGTTCCTTTGTGTACTTGGCTTGATTGATAAAGATCCCATCCTTCCTTTGCTTGATTTGGAGTCCAAGGAAATAGTTGAGCTCCCCCATCATAGACATTTCAAATTCATCCTTCATGCATGACTCAAAAGCTTTGCAAAGAGATTCATTAGTAGAACCAAAAATAATATCATCCACATAAATTTGCACAATAAGAATATCCTTTGCTACATGTTTTGTAAACAAAGTTGTGTCAATTTTACCTTTCTTAAAACCATTTGAAATCAAAAATGAAGAAAGTCTTTCATACCAAGCCCTAGGGGCTTGTTTTAAACCATAAAGAGCTTTATCTAATTTAAAAACAAAATCCAGATGTGTAGGATCAACAAACCCGGGGGGTTGTTCAACATACACCTCCTCTTCAATAAATCCATTTAGAAAAGCACTTTTAACATCCATTTGATTTGAAATCTTTATATGAGGCAAATGCTAGTGTCATCCGTATGGCTTCAAGCCGTGCTACGGGTGCAAAGGTTTCTTCAAAATCGATCCCTTCGATTTGAGTGTAACCTTGGGCAACTAACCTAGCCTTGTTTCTTACTACATTACCCGATTCATTCAACTTGTTCTTAAAGATCCACTTAGTACCAATTGTTGGTCTATCGTGGGGCCTAGGAACAAGGTGCCAAACTTGGTTGCGCTCAAATTGATTGAGCTCCTCTTGCATGGCTAGCAACCAATATGAATCGGCCTCGGCTTCGAGGACATTTTGGGTTCAATATGAGAAATGAATGCATAGTTGCCACAATAGTCATGAAGTCTAGAGCGAGTAGTTACCCCTTTTGATACTTCACCTATGACGAGGTCCTTGGGATGATGTGGATTGTATCTCCAATCCTTTGGTAGTGGTTGAGTAGGCTCCACCTCATGTGTTTGATTTTCATTTCCTTGTGCCTCTTCCACCTTAGCTTCGCTTCCTTCATCATCCTTTGGTTTGTCTCCCATAGTAGAAGCATCCTCCAAGGTCACTTTCTCCAAACCTTCATCCAATGCATCTATTTCTACAACATTCTTAACAAACTTGTTAGATTCCTCAAACTTAACATGAATAGACTCTTCAATAGTCAATGATGATCTAATGAAAACTCTATAAGCCTTACTAGTGTTTGAGTAACCTACAAAAATAGCCTCATAAGATCTAGCATCAAACTTTCCTAAATTATCTTTTGTATTTAAACAAAACATTTGCATCCAAAAACTTTGAAATAAGAAACATTTGGTTTTCTAGAAAAGTACATTTCAAAAGAAGTTTTAGTAGTATTTTTACATAAGAAAACACGATTTGATATATAGCATGATGTATTAACGGCCTCGGCCCACAAATAATGTGGTAGACCATATTCACTTAGCATTGTCCTAGCCATTTCTTGTAATGTTCTATTTTTCCGTTCAACTACTCCATTTTGTTGTGGAGTTCTAGGACAAGATAGTTCATGCTTTATTCCATGTTCATCACAAAAAGTGGTAAAGGGTTGGTTAATGAATTCACCTCCTCTATCACTTCTTATTCTCAAAATCGAAACATTTTTTTCTTTTTCAACTCTTTTCTTAAAAGTTTGGAAATATGAAAATGCTTGGTTTTTGTGTTCAAGAAAGAAAACCCAAGTAAACCTTGAAAAGTCATCAACCAAAACATAAGCAAATCTATTCCCACTTAGACTTTTGGTTTGTGTAGGGCCAAAAAGATCCATATGGATTAACTCCAAAGGACGTGATGTCATGATATCCTTAATTGAATTGAAAGAAGACTTAGTTTGTTTCCCAAATTGACATGCGTTACAAACTCGGTCCTTTTCAAAATTCAAGCAAGGAATACCTTTCACCATTTCCTTTGTGTTTAACCTAGAAATGTGATCAAAAGAAATATGGCCTAATCTCCTATGCCACAACCAAGAGTCATCATCGAGGGCTTTCAAACAAGTAATATTACAAGACATATTTAACATATCAATCATATAAACATTACTTTCACGAAAACCGGAAAATACACAAACATTAGAAGTTCTATCAATTACTTTACAAGCAACATTATCAAAAACAACATCAAAACCTTTATCACAAAGTTGACTAACACTCAAGAGATTATGCTTGAGGCCATCAACTAAAACTACATTTTCAATTAAAGGAGAGGTGCCAAGTTTTACATTACCAATACCGATGATTTTACCCTTGGCGTCATCTCCGAAGGTGACGGTACCACCTTCATGATATCTTGATAGTGTTGCAAAGTTGTTGATGTCCCAAGTCATGTGCCTTGAGCAACGCTATCAAGATACCACAATCCTCTACGTCGTTGGGCTTTGGAAAGTACCTACATCATTTAACATAATTGTTGATTTTGGTACCCAAACTTTCTTGGGTCCTTTAAAGTTAGTCCCTCGAACCCAAATATTATGATGTGATGCATTTAGTCTATCATAGCAAAAATTGGCTAAGTGTCCTTTCCGCCCACAATGTGAACATGAGAACACTCTACCATACATGAATGCATGATGTGTACGTGTAGTGTGAGCATGTTTTGGGGTTTTGCCATGTTGTGTAGGTTGTGTAGCATGAACATGAACATGAGCATGAGCATTTTTCTTTGGGGCTTGTTTCTTAGGAAACATAGCCTCAATTTTCTTCTTGTTAAACTCACAATTTTTCAAAACAACACTTAATGAGTCTAATCTTTCCTTAAGCATAGAAACTTCATTAGAATCAATTAGTGGGGCCTTACCTTTGCAAGAAATCTTATATTTTTCAAAATCATTTTTAGTAGTGGCCAAGGTGGAAACCAAATCATCCTTTTCTTTTGTAAGAGTAAAAACTTGATGACTTAAAGATTCATTTTCCTTTTTCATTTTTAAATACTTTTTCTTTAAGAAATCATAATTTTGTGACAACTCAACAAAAGCCTCTTCTAATTCATCCATAGAAAGCTCATTATCATAGGAAGGGGAAGAGGTTACCTTGCTTGTGCCTTCATTAGCCATGAAGCACATATTGGCGGTGTCTATTTCTTCCTCGGATTCGGTCTCCGAATCCCAAGTTGCCTTCATAGCCTTCTTCTTGTAGGGCTTCTTTGATGTGGAGGGCTTAGCTTTGTCCGGACACTCCGCAACAATGTGTCCGGGCTTTTGGCAATTGAAACAAGTGATCCTTCTTTCTTCTTTGCCTCCTTGCCATCTTCTTCTACCTTGGTACTTCGCCTTGTTGTACATCCTCCGGACATTCTTAACAAGCAGTGAGAGCTCCTCATCATCTTCTTCTTCATCGTCTTCATCGGAGTGTGTAGCTTGACTCTTGAAGGCGATAGTCTTCTTTTTGGAAGGAGCCATATCCTCCCTTACTTTCCTTTCCATCTCATGGGTTTTGAGGTTCCCAATAAGACCTATAAGCTCCATCTCTTCATTGTCGTTGAGTTCCTTCAAGGTTGTTGCTTTAACTTCCCATGAAGTAGGAAGAGCTCGGATGATCTTCCTTACTCTTTGATCATTGTTGATATCTTCACCTAAAGAAGAGAGTCCATTAGTAATCTTGGTAAATCTTGTAACCATATCATCTATGGTTTCATTTTCTTGCATGCTAAATGTTTCATATTGGGACCGAAGAAGGTCAATCTTAGCCTTCTTTACTTGTGAGGTCCCCTCATGTGTGACTATCAAGTGTGACCAAATCTCATATGCGGATTTGCAATGGATAACCCTAGAAATGTCATCATCATTAAGGGCTTGTAGAAGTGCATAGTGAGCTTTGGCATTGGCATCGAATTCCTTAGTCTCTATTTCGGACCAAGTGGATTCGTCACCGGGGGGTACACTAAAGGACTTAGTCACGGCTTTTGCAACTCGGCTACCTAGAGATTGCAAAAACACGGTCATCTTAACTTTCCATATGGGAAAGTTAAGTCCATCAAACTTAGGAGGGGTCTTAATTCCATCGGCCATTTTTACTATATGAATATGAATGAAATGATTAGCAAATTAGGATCTTCTCTAAGGTTGTTAAACCAAATCCTAGAGTCCAAGCTCTGATACCAATTGAAAAACACCTAGAGGGGGGGTGAATAGGTGTAATTGCTAATCTAATGATCTTTTTGAACTAAGTATGATGAATGATGCAACGATCTCTCAAAAACAAGACTAAGAGCCGAATACCCCTTGCGAGGTTCTGAACTCCTTCCTCCCAATTCCCCTTGATATGGGTTAGAGGTGCGCAATGCAACCTTGTTGTATTGAGATATGATCGATCAAGGCAAAGTATGATGATGAGAAATGAGATGCACACAATATATCACAAGAATTACAAGCTTGAATTAAAAGCACAAGGAAGATACAAGATCACAAGCAAGTAATAAGGAGCAATAAAGTGTTAGAGGAATTTAAAGTAAGAATTGGACGCAAAGGCAATCGCAAACACAAATATTTGTTTCGAGGTTCGAGCCACCGCTCTACTCCCCGCCTTCACCTCCGTGAAGGGTTTCCACTATCCACCGAGGACGCCTTTACAATTTGGTCTACCGAAGACCGAGCACCGAGCTCCACCGAGTACAAAGGACCTCTACCGAAGAGGTTGCTCCACAAGGAAAGGATTACAAGAACAAAGTGATCACAACAAGATCACTACACTTTTTCTCAAACTCTTTTACAAACACTCTCACTTCAATTACAACTTCACTATAGAATGAGTATTGGATTTTTGGCTCTATGAAGTGTGGTGAGAAAAACTTCAGTTGTAGAGTGATATTAGTAATCAAATACAACTGAAAAACAAGCTAAAAAAGAATTAGAATGAAAGCTTTAAACTCTTTTCTTTTCTCTTTGAAAGCAACACAAACTTGAGGATTTTTCTAAGTGGTATGCAAGAGAGACTTCTCCTCTATTTATAGGGTTGAAAATAGGTTAAAAACAATTTCTTTACACCTAATTTGTCCTGCAAAAGCTCCCCAACAACTCTCTAAAAGTCTGTTAAAGCAGAAAAAAGAAACAGATTTTCAGAATAGCCCAAAGAGGAAAGAGCCGTTGGATTGTTGCAGGCCTGGCGGTCGACCGGTCCGGTCGACCGCCAGCCCAGCTGCAAAGAGCCGTTGGCTCTCGGTCGACCGGTCCGGTCGATCGTCCCAAAAGAGGAAACACAGTTTCCTTCTTCCGATCGACCGGTCCGGTCGACTCAGAAAACCAGAGAGCAGTGTGCTCTTGGTCGGTCGACCGACAGACGTGCACAGACGTGCACGTCCAGCTTGCTGCGCCGGTCGACCGGGCGGTCGGCCGGTCAGCCTGAAATAAGAAAAACTGCAGGTTTTGGAGCTTGGAAAAATTTGAAAAATTGTTTTAGGTTTAAACAAACTAGAGTAACATGTTAGTAGAAGTATGTATACATGATCTAGACAAGATATTTATTTTATAAAACTTAGGTTCATGTAAATCTCTACTAAGGCATGGAACCAATATTTTGAAAATGAAAACAAGATCAAATTTTATCAAAAACAAATTTTGTGTGTGTGTATCCTAGAGCCAAATAACCAAGACTCAAACTTTAACATTCTATTCTTACAATGATTCTAGGGACTTCAAGATCTTCAATAGGCTTCTTCATATGATCTTCAACACTTGTTCCTTGAGCCCAATTGGAGTTGACTTGAGTCCAAATCCTTGTATTTGTGAGAGAAGACTTTTAGAATAAATAGAAACCTGAAACACACTTAAACAACAAATGTTATTAGTACAAATAACTAATATGTTTTGTAATCATCAAAATACACTAATCATGGGTGATTGTAACCTTGGGCCAACAGATTGTTGGCCCAAAGGCCTATCATCCTAGTTTTGATGATGATCAACTCATGAAGTTATGTTTACTAATGATCTTGTGTTTAATTAGTGACAGATTCATTATCAAGGTCTTAGTAGGTGCATAGCTCAACAAAGGATAAAATGTCAAGATTTGGAGCTAGCACGGTGTGATCCAAGGAGCTTTTGGATCAAGCTTGGACCAAGTCAAGAAGATGAGAAGCCTTCAAGTGAAGACTTCAAGAAGATGAAGACTTGTGTCTAGGTATAAGATTTTGTTTTTGTTTTAGAGTTAAAAATGTAAAGGATAGATAGTTGGTGGATTGCTCAAGTATTTATCACACACACACTCTTGATAAAATTATTTTCATAAAAGATTTTTAGTTTAGAAAAGATTTTTTTCTTTGTGACATAATATTATTTTGGTTTTTGGTATTTCTCATATACATATCTTTTTAACCAAAACCAAGTTTAGAGCTTAATGTCAAAAACATAGATATCTCATCTTGATTGTGTAGTGGATCATATCCATACACACTATGCCTTAAAATGAATTATAATATCTTGTTTTTGTATTTAAAGATGTTTTGGAAAAACAAAGTTTAGAAAACATGTTTTGGAAAATACAGTTTTTATCATGAGCCAAATATTTCCAAATTACAAAAATAGTCCAATCTTTTATAACATGCCTTGATTTTGTGCAGGCATGTTTGTATATCAAAGTATATTGGTAAAACTATTTTTGTAGATTTTTAAGTATTTTATGGGATTTTATTTGAGCCAAAAAGACTAACTTTTTAATCCCTAAAAATTGTTTCAGGCTTCGTATAAGTCGACTTACTGCCATTAATAGTCGACTAATACTGAAGTCGACCGACCGGACCGGTCGACCGACGTGCACAAACGTGCACACCTTTGTGTACTGGAGGACGGCCGACCGTACCGGTCGACCGCTCCAGAGAGCAGAGCTCTCTGGAAAGTTCGGCCGACCGCACGGGTCGACCGACAGAGAGTTAGACTCTCAGCTCCAGTGGGTCGGTCGACCCAGGCGGTCGACCGTGGCTCCAACGGTCAGAAATCCGACCGTTGGCGGTCAACCGCACCGGTCGACCGGCCGCTCTGACAGACCCCAACGGCTAGTTTTCTGGCAGCCTATAAATTTGGGGTTTTGTCATTATTTTGTAAGAAGATTTGGAGAAGTTTTTAGAGCCAGTTTTTCTCACTCTTTTCAGAAGTTTTTCTCCACAAAATAGAGAGCTAATACTTCCAATCCAAAGGGAGTTTTATTTAGAGTGTGTAAAAGAGATTCTTTGAGTTTTTCCTCCACCATCTCAATCCTTGTTTTCTCACACATACACTTGAGCTATCCATTGCTATTCATCTTATAGGAGTGTTGTAGTGAGAGGATTTTAGGTGATCAAGAGTTGTGATCACCAAAGTTCATCTTTGTTCCTTTGAGGAAGCGGACGTGTATGTTCGCGATTGTTTCGGGTCCTAGTGTGGACTCGGTGTTTCGGGTTCGGGTGCGAACTCCGTGTTTGAGGTGCGGCCTCGGCGAGCCGGTGGGCTTGCGGTGTGTATGGGACTAGAGAGTCCGAGGGCTTGTAGGTGTTGCGGCACCGAGGAGAGATCCATTGGGATCTTGCACAGTGGAAATCCTTCGTGTGTCGAAGGCGGGATGTAGAGCAAGTGTGCTCGAACCTCGAAACATACCCTTGTGTTTGCGATTGCTCACACTCTCTCTCTTTGTCTCTTTTATATCTTGCATTCAATTATTGTCTATCTTTATATGCATGATATACTTGTGTGCTTAAATTGATATACTTGCTTGGGTTTGTTTGCTAACACTTGTATTCAACCAAGAGAGCCAACGCGGCCATTCAAGGGGAATCTAGAGGAGTTTGTCCAGAGTCCTTCACGGGGAATTCGGCAACACTCTAGTGTTATACATAGTGTTTAGTGTAAAAGTTTTAATTAGGTCATAATTGTTTTTTGCTTCCGCATTATTTGCATAATTCATCTTTAAGTGACCATTAGATTAGCCTTCACATATTCATCCCCCCCTCTAGGTGAAACCTTCACATTCCACTCTTGCTTATGGCTAGAATCTTTTCTATTAACATATAAACTGGAGGAACTCGATGAATTGAAATAATAATGCGGGCATAGGTGCATATATTGTTAAATTTACTAAGAAATAAAGGAGTCAGAGACCCCTCTTTGATCAATGAAGTTTCACACTCCTTAAGCTTCGATCACAAGTATGTCAAAGACTCTATTGTAAGAAATTTCTTAAGGAAAAGAAATGAAACAATTATCATGAATTCATTAAGTGATATGTATCATTTCTCTGAACAGAAACTACTCCTATCTATAAAAGTTAAAACCTACAGGAAGCTAAATCCCCGAATTGTTCATTTGTATTTATTTACATCTAGCTATTGATCTAAACAGACCTACTATGAACAATTATTCTCTGAAATTCATCACTATTAAGTTTTCAAAGTAGCACTAGAAGAAAGCATTGAACCCAAAACTTACCCTTGCAGTATTACTTTTTTCAAAATTTCTTTTCAGTATTTGATTAAACTCTTGATGAGTGACACTAAAATTTATCATGCCAACTCAAGGAAACATGTGGGCAATTAATATTATTATTTTTATTTATTTATTTATTTATTTTCTCCAAGTTTAGATTGATGATATAAGGTATCATGGGCTTTCAGTAGATTTCGGGGGTATCTAGTTCTCATGCCAATTGAAAAGAAACCAATAATTCAATAAAATAGATAATGTAAAACTTAAGAACATAAGGGATCAGATCAATCAAATATACTGAACTTTAATTAGTTAATAGGACCCTACAATCAACATGGACCAGGAAATCAATTGAAAGAGAACTCACTTGATTAATTCAAAAAAATTTCTAATAGCAACAAAATTGGAATAAATGAATTAAGGAGATCCACTCACACAATCAAAAATAATTGTCATCAATCCAGAGTAAGATATAATTGATTGATCAAACTGAGAAACTAAATCTGAAAATAGATCTTACTCCCTCACCTATTTTTCTCCGGCCGTTGCTCGCCCTATTGTCGTGGGCCATCGCTGACACCTCCACTCCGCCCCCTAGCCGTAGCAACAACAGCTACATGCCTGCCGATCGTCTTCCCTTGCCAGAGCCTTGGCCAGATCCAAGAAAAGGGGAAGAAGAGTCGAGAGAGAGATGAAGAGGAAATTAGGTGTGGAAGAGAGAGGGAGGGAAAGAAATTGAGAGAATAATTAAGAAAGAGGAAGATCAATTTCAGGGGGGAGGTTGCTACCGATCACAACATGGGAGAGGGGGAGGCTTTAGAATTTGGGGGAGAAATGAGGAGAGAGAAGAGTAGGGGTGAAATGAATTTACTTCTCTTCATTTTTTCCCTATATACACATATATAAGTAGGAGAAAATTACCCATATATGTCACTTGGCCTCTCCCTTATTCTCAAGTTGCCCAAATCATGCCACCTCACTAGTTTAGAATTTTAATATTGTGTATCTAGTGCAGTAGCATGCATGGTAGAAATACTACATGTTGATGTGTGTGTAAGTATGCGCATGTGTATTCATATATAGGCATATACATAAATACACTAACAAATTTTATACACAAAATTTATACTCATTCAAATTTTATTTTATCTCAAATTTCACCCACAAAATATGTATATATAAATAAAATCATATCACCCAGAATTTACTAAATCATCACCTCCAATAATTTTGTATAATCTCTTTGATTGGGGATTAAAGTATTAAATATAGATTTTAAGAAAAATCAGGGTGTTACACTTTTCTTTTGTCTAAGACTTTTCCTTTTCTTTTTAAAAACTTTTTGAAATGAGAGAAAAAGATTTGATTTATTTTTTTGTGAAAGTTAAGTTGTTCTTAGAAATTACAGAAACCACACTTATGATTTCTTAATTTTAGTCAAAATAAGAGGACTTATTTGATTTTTAAATTAAGGAAAAAAATAAAAAAATAATTTGATTTTGATTTTTACCTTAGTGAAATATGCACTTACACACACTTACATACTTAAGCTTCAAAAAGACTTGAAACTGCAATAAAAATTTCAATTTTTTTTAATAAAAGGCACTGATTAAGCTGGGTAATTGTATCTCATGAAGTATAATTAGTCACGTTTAAAAATGCTTAATTAAAAATATATGTAATAACCCCTTTAGTTTTGTGGCCTTATTTACTTGAATCCTTAAGCCTGATGGGTGTTTTCTCACCTGGTGCCTTAAAACTGTCTGGTTTGAAAGTAACTGCCTAAAGATTTATTGTATAGGTAAATTAGAAAGCCTAATAAAACTAAAAGATAACTTGCACATAACTACATAAATAAAGACAGGAGAGTTGGAGTTGAAAAATCTTAAGAAAATTTATAGTCACAAAAGTGCATATGATTTAGGGTAAAATAAGAGACTGAATGAAAAATGCAATTTGATTTCTTACCTTTAATGATTACATGTTCGTGCATGTAGACTAAGTTTATAGGCGAATAGTTTGACGAACCTATGACTTTTTGATCACTTAAATTTTTGCAAAGATTTTAAAAAAAATTCTCTTTTTTTAAAAAAATGAGTTTTAGAAAATACTAACACTTCATTTTCTTTCTTTCTGAATTTTGTGGTTGTAATTTATTGAAAACTTTCAGGAAATTATAACTCCTCTAAAGGTAATCTAAAGGTTTCATGGTTTGTTGCACGTGCTGAATACAGTCGTGAGTCCTCAAAAGTGATTAGGTAGTTTTTTTTTCTCTCTTTTGTTTTGCTCGAGGACGAGCAAAAGACAGGTGTGGGGGGGGGGGGGGGGTGTGATTATTCATCTATTTATATTACATTTTCCAACTTAATTTGTAATAAAACTCTGCTACTTGACCCTTTTTTGTCTCATGTGTGAAGAGAGTGGGAGAATTAAAGTTTGAAAAGGAGATTAAAGCCTAAAAGACCCTTTATTTAGGGATTATTGAAGAATTTGATCTAGTCTCAAATTCAAACACATTGAAGCCCGACAAAGAGAATAAACCTGCTATGAGTACGAGAGTCAAGGCCCAGAACTAACAGTATATTTGCAGAGCCAACACCATGTCAAGCCTACAGACCAAAACTCAAGGTCAAAGACCCTGGATTTGTCGCGGATCCATGGTAAAAGCTACGAAAATGTGACAGTCCTTGGGTTTGAGCCCTGTTTTTGACATGTGGCTATAGTGTTTGGGAACCAAGTTACTGAAGCCTATATATACCCCTTCAGCCCCAGAGAAGAAAGCAACAGAGAGGATTTCTCAGTTTTAGGGCTTAGATTAAGATTTTTCTTTCTTTTCTTTGTACTTTTTCCTTTCTTTGTAGACCTAGGAGTAAATTAGAGAGATTCATAAGAAAAAGAGCTAGAGATTTTATAGAGTGACAATCTAATGCAAGACTCCTCCTTTATCTTCATAGTTTCTTGATCTAATTGAATTGCTTTTCATTAATTATTTTTTATTTACATGCTTTTCTTTATTTGCTTTGTTAGTATGAGTAGTTAGCTCTTTCTTCATGGCTGACTAACTACTAACCACTAAACCATTAACTTTTATTTGATCTTGTGACCCAAGTGAAATAATTAGATACATCAAATAGGTGTTGCTCTTGCAAAATCATTGATGGCTTGTGGTGATGGGCTCCTAACATCTAAATCTTGCTAACAAGCTGTTTTGCAATTCTCTCTTATTTCATACTTGCTCTTTGTAGTCTTGATGACTTAATATTAGATTGTTTCTTGTTTACAAAGATTTAAAGTTAATCCCCTCTTACGGGTCATGCTTTGAGTAGCGTTGTAATCAAGCCTAATATCTGCCAATGATCCAAAGTGAGGCACATATCATTCAAAAAGATTAGTTTGGTTAGTATGATTAATTAGTGGGGAGTTAGCCATAAATTTTATTTCTTTGTGTTTTCATCTCTTCTTTCCACCAACACCAAATCACCATATTTTCTGTTCTCTTTTCACTTGTTTTCTTTTTATTTTTTTATTTTTCTTTTAAAACAAAGAAGAACTCGTTTTCCAATTTATGAAATACCAAAATGCTTCTATTGGATCCACCTGTGGATATGACCCGTAAAACCACTTTGCTATTGTTGAGTATTGAGAGAAGCCAAAGCACACACAAGCACGATCTCTGATTTCAAAATACCATTTTCTATGTCGTGATTTTATCTTGATCAAGTTCCTCGTGTCCGGAGCTACCACCGGAACCGCCCCCACCACAAGCCGAAACCGTCGTCGCTGGTTGGTTGGTGGCCGTGGTAAGAAGAGAAGAAAGAGAGGGAAAGAGAGAAAGGGAGAGGAAGAGAGATAGCTAACTAGTGAGGGAATTTGTGAGTGGGAGGTTTTGTGTGTGAGATGAAACTTGAGAATGAGAGGAAGAGGAAGAGAAAGAGAACGAGGGGAGGTTGAAGAAGATGAGAGAATGCGTGAAGGTGAGAATGAGGATTTTTCTCCCATTTATATTTTCTCCCTATTTTTTCTCATCAAGCCACCAAATCAATCTAATTTTCTATGCTTTTCATTTATCACCACCTCACTCTTAACCTAGCCACCTCACCAATCCACTTATCCTCCTCCTTAATTAGTTAAATAAATACTAGTGGGGTATAAATACTCGTTAGGGTTTTAAGTATACAAGTGTGTGTTACCACCATATACGTTATTCATTTATCTTCTTACATAAACTTTGGTTAGGTGTTATTTATTTATTACCCTAAATTTTTTAACAAGATAAAAATCTCAAGGAGTGCTACATAATTCATGATTTTATGTATAAAGAAATAAAAAATATAAAACATAAATCTACATTAGATTAGCCGAGTGTTGCACATCCCAGCACCCTCTTATGATTGGATAGAAATAATCAGTGTTTTTAAGCTACTGGTTTACATCTTTAAAGATAAATTATCAAATTATGTCTTTTGTCTCCTTTTGGACAAAATACCTTGCGGAAATGAGAGAGTTTTGACCTGATCCCCTTCTTTATTGATGCTCAGGACCCTGCCTCCCTGTGAGAGAGGTTCTGTTGAGATGCTTGACACGCCTTTTGTTGGGGAAGGGACATGGTTCCCCTTCAACCAAGCCTTTGGTTATCTTTGTCACCTTTTTTCTTCATTTTGCATGCCATGAATCGGCTATAGTTGGTTCATAGTTCTTGTAGTTTCTTAAACTATTGCTGTTTTATTCTTGACAATTTCATACTGCTATGTACTTTTGGATTGTTTCATTATATTCTCTTTAATAGTCGGAGTTTCCTACCTTTTGCCTGAAAAAAAACCCCTTTTATACTTCTCTTGAACGCCCCAATTTGAGTAACTGAACGCAGCATAAGTCGTTCTCAAATAATAAGAGTTAAGAGGGCGTTTGTTTTGAGCCGCAACTCATAAAACTTCTTTTCTATTTTTGTTGTTTGTTTTGTTGCAAAACAACTTGTCAAATGATCACCCTTATTTTCTCACTTGCAGTTGCTACGGTTAATTTTGTGATGATGTAAATCTCACTTTTACACCCACATTTTCCTTCTTGTAACTGCCACAGTTAATTTTGTTGTCATGTAATATCACTTGTAATACATTTGCAGTCTAAAAATATTACTTGATAATTAATATATAATTTAATATTATTAAATATTTAATATTTTTTTAACAATTTTAATAGTTCTTATTTTTTACTTAATAATTTATTTTTTAATTTTTCATTTTTTATTACTTTTAATACTGTTTTAATATTTAATATTTTATTACTTTAATTTAATATTGTTATTTATACTGTTATTTAATATTTTATTATTTTAGTAATATTTGATATCAATTTTCTTAATACTTTATAATATTTATTAATATTATCTTTTAATATAAATTACTAATATTCTTATTTAATATTTTAATATTTTATTAATATTTGATATCAATTTTCTTAATACTTTATTAATTATTAATATTATGTGATTATAAAATCACTTTATTTTTTATTTATACACAATTACTTTATTAATATTATAATAATATTGTTATATTAATATTTTATTATACCTAGTATTACAATATATTTTATATTGTTCATTTTATAATTTTTTAATATTATATTAAAATAATAATAACTTTTAATATTATAATAATACTTTATAACATTTTATAATTTTATAATTGTATACTATTAAAATAATATTTTATTAGTTTTCTTAAGATTTTATTAATATTTATATTTTACTAGTATTCTTAAAATTTTATTAGTATTCTTTAAATTTTCTTAAAATTTTATAATTATTTGTTTAGTTAACATTTTATTAATTTTTACTAATTATAATAAATTTTATTAATATTTTTATTATAGATATCATATTAATATTTCAAATTTATTAATATATTTATAATATTTAAAATAATTTCGACAGTTAATTTTATTGTCACCTTTCTACTTACACTTTTACATTATGAATTAAATACCGTAAAACACAATATAGTTTCTCAGTTACACATTATCAATCAGATATTATAAAATATAATATATTTTCTTGCTTCGATCCACCTTTTTTATTCTCATTCTACGAGTTACGACTTGTGATCAGTTGCAGCAAAATAAACAAGTTTTAAATTACATAAATAATTTTTGTAAAGCTTAGCAAAAGTTAGCATGAGTTGGGGCAAAACAACACCTGCAAGCTCTGGTTACCAAAAGCAGGGGCCTAGTACCAGATCTAAACAGCAGGACCCACATGTTTGTCTTCCAGGCTCCAGCACTCCAAATACGTGGAAACGAAAGAGGCCCCTTGGACTGCTAATAATGAACAGATCGTTGGCATAAGGATCAAAGACCAGGATCAAGATCAAAGCTGAGGCGTCAATAATTCTCCCGCGATCACTAACAGCGTCACAAGTGTAAGTGGGTCCTCCAGCTTCTTTTAATTTTAACAACCGACATATCTGGCCCCAACACACCCGCGGGGCCCACATTCCTCCTCAAGCCGTCCCGTGGGACACACTCCCGTTCGCAATTAACACGAACGGCGGCATGCCGCCTCGGCATTGAAACCCCACTCACTTCACTTCGCTTTCTCCTCTCTCATCTCCTATATAAATCCCTTTTTCCCACAAAAAACCCCCGCAACAAAATAAATATTAATAAAAACAACCCCTAGAACAGCAGCAGCCCCTTTCATCTTCTCTCTCTCTCTCTCTCTCTCTCTCACTCACAGAGATGGAAGAGAGTTTCGTGGGGCGTGGGGACCTTCTAGATCCCTCAGCCCAAGAGTTCTACCCCCAATTCACCCTCCTCCACCCCCAAATTTACTATCCCTACCCTCCACCTCCTCCGCCTCCGCCCCCCTTCCGACACACTACGTGCACCCCGCTCTCGCCGCCGCCGCCGACGGATTCTCCTCGCGCTCCGTCGTCCTGAGCATGGTCCCGCCTCACGTGACGGAGGCCGCGGTCACGCAGGCGATGATGGCCTTCGGCGGGGTGAGGGCCGTGGACGCCAGCTTCTTGATCTTGGAAGGGATCGTGACCGTCCATTTCTACGATCTGCGGAGCGCACAGGTGGCGGTGGCCGAGATTCGTGAGCAGCACGTGCGACAGCAGGGAAGGTTAGGGCAGCAGTTCTACGGTATCCTCACGGCGGAGAATTGGGCGGCGATGCAGCCGCAGATCGGCGGCGGAGAGGGCCGGGGGTTGATCGAGGGCCAGGCGGTTTGGGCTCACTTCGCTGCCAAGGGGTTGGAGGCCTTGAACCAGGGTTCGCTCTTCGCTACTATCTCGGATCCGGAGGCGGTTTCTTCGGACGGTGTTCGAGAGATTTTTCAAGCTTTTGGTATGGATTTTCTAAATATAGCAAGTTCTTGTTGTTTCAAGGGTTTGTATGAGAGAGAGAAACCCTTGCAATCACCTTTTGACCCAAAATTCTTGTTATTTTCTTTGTTGCTTTTTTTTTGAATATGTATTCTATTTCTAGCAAATATTTTGATGGGTTAATTTTGTGATGATGAGAGTAGGGCCACTGATGGAGGTGAGGGAATCGCCAACAAAACCGCATCACAAATTCGTGGAATTCTTCGACGTGCGAGACGCCGCCCGAGCGCTTACCGAGCTCAACGGCAAAGAGATTGGCGGCGTCCGCCTCTGGGTCGAATTCAGCAGACCTGGCGGTCTTCAATCGAGAAGGTACTAAAACTAAATTTTGTTGGTTATAATTATCATTGTTACAATTCTTTGTTCAAATTGTTTCTCGCCTGAAAATTTCATGAACACTTTCAGTCATCATCAGCATCGCAAGAGGCCTGTCCACCAGGGCTTCCCGCTGCCGCCGAGACTCGCGCGGAGCAATTCACAGGACAGCAGCGGCAGAGGGATGAATCAAGTCGCAAGCGGAGGAGAGAGAAGGGAAGGGTTGTGCTGCTGAAGAGGGACGAGGCCAGAATCAGCAATGTTTCCAGAAATGGCAATGGCGGTAGTAATTGTAGTGGGAAGAGGAACAAAGGGAGCATTAGCAGGAGTAACAGTAACAGTTACCCATCATCATCATCATCATCATCGAAGCAGCAGCAAGGGAGCAAAAAGGGGTGGAAGAAAAATGGCAATAATAATAAGAGCAGGAATGAAGAGCCGTTGTCCTGCAGGTTTGAGTTCAAAGAATCAGTGGGGGATGATGGCGGAGGGATGATGGAATCAGGATCTATATCATCATCAGGTGGTTCATCCTCATGTAGAGATTCTCGCACCACCGTCATGATTAAAAACATACCCAACAAGTACAGGTCTCTCTCCTCTCCTCGCCTCTCTTCATGCCACCTGCCCCCCACGCTCATGTAATCATATATGTATGCATGTATGTGTGTACATGCATGTATGCTGATAATTTATGTTAATTTTGATTTTTGTACAGTCAGAAGCTGCTGCTGAACATGCTGGACAACCACTGCATCCACTGCAACGAGCAGATTTTAGGAGGAGGAGTAGGAGGAGGGGATCAAGAACCGCCGTCTGCCTACGATTTCGTCTATCTTCCCATCGATTTCAAGTAAGTCAAAGCATGCCCATCGAAATCGTAAGCTTTAATTGTTACTCCTTTTGTGATATTTTTTGAATTCAAAGCTAAAAATAATGAGAGGAAAAGGGTAGCAGCCGACCTGGTAGGTTCAGTAACAAGCTAAAAAAAGAAACGAAAGAAAAAAGAAAAGAGATTAGTGATCATTAATAATTCCAAACAAAAATTGTTATTGTTTCATTCGACTTCCGCCTTCAAATGGCAATGAAGGGTCGCTGGCATATACATGGACACCCCGATCTCTTACCTTTTGCTGCCTCTCTTCTGAGCCTAAAATTGCGAATAAGAACAAACCAGCAGAAAAAGGGAACCCATCATAAACCCTAATTGCCATCACAAAAGGGGAAATGAGTTTGGGGGGAGCACTCAGTTGCAGGGAAGAAGCATGATATTATGGGGTAAAGTGAAGTGAATCCCAGAGCCTGTTTAAGAGATTGCATTGATGATTTTGAGTGAGTTGGAAAAGACCATCAAGAGCTCCCAAAAGACAACCCAATAGAATATTGTAGAAAATTTTAGTTATTAACAATAGTATCTTTTTTCCCCCTTTGGTTGAGTTTGTTTGGGGCTTGCATCTGCACTGCATCTCTCATCCCTTTTTCATCCAACCCATCAGAAAACCCAAATGGCAAAAAGTAGCTTTTGGTAATGACTGATCACAAAAGATAGCAGCAAATGATCAAATCAAATCAGGGAGACACACATACATAAAATAATGAGGGAAACTAACATTTTTTTTCTATTTTGTTCCCTTTCATAATTGAATTTTTGCAGCAACAAGTGTAATGTTGGCTATGGGTTCGTCAACCTGACTTCGCCGGAGGCGGCGGTGAGGCTCCACAGGGCCTTCCACATGCAGCCGTGGGAGGTCTTCAACTCCCGCAAAATTTGCCAGGTCACCTACGCTCGTCTGCAGGTGATGAGAGTTCTTCAAGACTACGAACTCTTGAAATTTCTCTCAAGATAAATTGGTTTTGATTGTAATTTTGCTAGGGTTTGGAGGCGCTGAAGGAGCACTTTAAGAACTCGAGGTTCGCGTGCGACAACGACGAGTACATGCCCGTGGTGTTCGCCCCGCCCAGAGACGGGAAACTGCAGACGAATCCCGTCCCCATAGGCGGCCGCGGCGGCAGCAACGACCCCCATTGCATCAAGATTCGCGCGGAACTGGGAGGTGGTGCGTCGTCGACTACGGCCTCGACCCAAGCGCCGTCTGACCAGGAGGCCGGTGATGACGACGACGAGAGTGACGGCGATGGTGGCAGCGACATGACTGCTGGTACTGGGAGTGGCAGTGGGACGATGATGGTGATGATCTCAGATCAGCTGGCAGCAGCCTCCCTTGAGCTAGCATCATCAAGCTATAGGGCGTGACAGAGACTAGACTGTTGAAAGACCTGTTTCCTCTCTTTTGTGGTCAGCTTCACTTCTCTCTTTCCTTCCTTGAGAATTTAAACTTGGAATGATGCATTTGGGTGTATCCCAGGGATTTTTTTTTTTGTTTTTGTTTTGTTTTTGTTTCGTGTTTTGTTTCCTGATCTCACTCACACTCATCATGATGGCTTTTTAGCTCTATATCTCATTAATTGCACTCAACGCTAGTAGTCTAGACTCAATTAGTAGACTAGAGCTAGAGGAAGATCTCTTGCCTCCTCGTATCTCATCTTAGATTGCCGAACTTCTTACCTCCTCGTGTTCAAAATGGGCGGAAGAAAAAGAAGAAGAGAGGGGAAGAGCGCTGTCCGCGTCAGCGCCAGCCTGGAGCCAACTCGGATATCTACCGAGCTCCTTGCTTCGTCGTTCGAGTAAAATAATTGCCGTAGATTCTCTCTTTATCTCTTCCTCCCCGTCTTCTGTGAAAACAAGCAGGGCTGTAGTATCCTTTTACTCCTCTTGGGCAACAAGAGAGACATAATGATCTTCTAACGTCTGTGTTAAAAAGCTGGGTAAGATCGTGGGATTCCCATTAGTGTGCTAATGTACGCCTGAGACCAGTCAGTTCCAGTTCATTAGTTGTTAATGGCAGTTTGTTCTTTGATTTAATTAATTAGTTAACAGTTTTGAGAATCCTCGTGCGGGTACCCATCAAGCTTTAATTAAAAAAAAGAGAGGAGAATCGAGGATCAAGGAGGTGGTAAATTAAAGTTGCATTCTTTGGACAAGCACGATGCTTCAATTCCGAGATGAGGTATAATTTTATGCGACCAGGAGCGCGCCCCCCCATCACCCACATTGTGGTGTTTAATTTTTTTCAATTTTAATTTTATGGTAGCCAAGCTTAGTAAAGCTGAGTTGATGTGCTCGTGAGAAGAAGGTAGAGCTAGTTAGCATCAGTCCCCACGAGTGGTGAGTAGATTGTGCGTACTAAACTATGTTTTGGTCTTGTTGGTTCTGGTGCTTGCTCTCTTGTGGTAATGTGTTTTGTGGATATGTGTGTGTGTTTGTGGACCCTTTGAATGAAAGCCAAGCAGTGTGATTGATGAAGACTTGAATCAAGCAGTTTTAATTAATTCCTTTAAATATGAAGCCTTTGAATTTTTGTTTCACTAATTTTTATATCTTTTCCTATAATTTTTAACTTTCATCATTAATGATACAATACTAAGTTTGCTTCAGGTTGGAAATATTGTATAGCAAAGCTGTTTGGTTGCTGTTCGCAAAATGTTGCATGGAGGAAGAAAACAAACATTTTAAAAGTTAAAGGAAGCTTGTAGAATCAAAACAAGATGGTTAACGTCAGAAATTAATTTTTTTTAGGAGTATTTATGTGATTATTGATCCCTCAATATTTATGGATTTTTATATATAGAAAGTAACATACAAAACGACTATAGGTCGTTTGTACTTTATTGATAATTGAGTGTTACTGAAAATGAGTGTTGAAATATTGTGGACTGATCGATATGCTGAGAAGAGGGAATGAATGCATTTGAAAGAAGAAGTGCTCGCATTATGGATAAAATCAAGAAAATTTGATTTAAATGATAATTTGTGGACATGAAATATAGGTTTATAAGTGCACCAAATAGTGCAAGTGCTCGGATCATAGCAACCAGGATTTGAGAGAGGCATACGAGAAGATAAATAGAAGTAGAAGAAAAGTATATGATTTGTTTTAATTCAATTGAGAAGATGATTCTTGACAAATGTTAAATGGGAAAAAAAAGGGTTTATATTACTGAACATGTGATACAGAGTTACAGGCTTTGTTATTGTTGAAAATTTTTTCAGTTATTTTAAAGTAATTTCTCGTAAAATTGTGCCAGCCAAGTGACCGTTTTCTTGGTATATTGTAATTGTACTATCTATAAATAAAATGGTAAATTTGTGCCAGCCAAGAAACGCACATTTCGTGATGGTCCAGATAAGATGGTTTGAAACACGAGCTTGTCTGCTGCCTTCGCAATTAGCTCTCAGTATCAACTTCTGCAACCTCCACAATCACACGAGACTGCAACAAAGAACCTCTGGAAGGTTGCGTCTCCGCTCAAAGTCAACATCGCTAGAAGACTTGCAGTCCGGGATCGGCTGCTCACAGAGTCTACTTACACAGCTGTCATGTTAGGCCCTTATCGATGTGTATCTTGTGCGGGGCCTATCTGGAATCTTCAGATCACTTTTTCCTGTTTTGCAGCTATGCATGAAAAGTCTGGATTCTTATAGTGCATCGTTGATCCTTACTTCTTGGCCAACTTCTCTTCGGCACTTGTGGGAGGACGGGAGGACCACGACCTTTGTCCCTAATGTGTATCAAAGAATTTGAGATTTTCATGCTCAAGCAGTAGTTTGGTTCATCTTACTTGAACGAAACTCGAGAATTTTAACCGCAAATGTGTTTCTGTGAATGATATTTCACAACGAGCTCTGTTCTTTGCTAATTTCTGGTGTAGTTCCCTCAAATAGCTCTGTGTACTCTCTCTTCTTTCTGGCTCTCCATGTTCTTTTCCCTCCTCGTTCCTCCTCTCTTGGTGAGGGTCCCCACTCTTCTTTGTAAGTTTGTTTTTTTCCTAATAATATTTTGGCCGGCCCTCCCTTGGCCCCGTTTTCAGCTCAAAAATAATAAGCCTACAAAATGTATCCTTGCATTTGAATTATAAATTTCTGTCTCCTACCTATGCAATTGGGAGATTTTGAAGAACTTTCCAAAAAAAAAAAAAAGTGAATATCGTAAACTATGCTTGGGGTGTAAGTATTATTGTTGAATAAATTATTAGTAATATTATATAGGCTTTAGTAGCAATTAGTTTAGAGTCTATTTTGCTATGGTTACTGTAAATGCTCATTACTAATAAAATATTTATTTATTTATTTGATAACCAAAAACAAATTAGGTCTTTTATACTTCTAGCAATCCAGAATCAGTTACATTAATCGTGTGCTTAACTTTAAAACATATACATTTTCTGTATAACTGTATCAAGACGTGATTTCGTTGAGTTGTCAGAGAATTATTAAGTACATGGGTGTGCAATGGTCGTGTGTTTGAAACCTTCTCTCAACAAATAAATATATTTTATTGTTGAGAATTACTGGCAGTTAATTAGTCATCAATTGGCATATAATGTGTAGTATTTCATGAATGCAATCTTTTCCTCATAGTATAACTAGCTTATTTATCTCATGAAATCTAAATTTTCTCTTGCCTATCAGAGGGGCATGATATATTATGAAATTGGACAATCCACATCTTTTATGCCCACGTCACTTTTCTAAGACAAAAAATTTGTCTGTTTTTAACTCATATATCTAATTTGTTTCAAAATCAACGGTTCCTAGGCTACGTTCTTCTCCCAACATTTTTTAAAAAAAATAAACGTTATTTGATATCACTGTAGTAAATTTAAGACTCATGAGGTAAATTTTGAATGATATTGAAGATTAATCTATTCTTTACGCATTCATCAAGTAAACGATAAATGACTACGAGCGAAGGAGATACGGTGACTATAAGAACGTAAGTATTTCACAAATATATTTAGAGTGACTTAAAATAAGACTAGGTATGATTTGATCATTACGAGCCAACGATTGATTTACAACCATCATTATACATTGAGCCAATTGATACTTCCGCCAAAAAATTAGTGCAAAAAATCATCATTAAAAGCTTACATGAAAAATGAATCAATTTTCGAACTGACATCCAAACTCTATGCTTGATGTAGTCCTCTATCTTAACAAACACCGTCACTGGGCAAGCCTAGCCTCTTGTACCGAGGCAAGAGAGCTTGGAGATTGGATCTAGGACATGCTAATTCTTGCTAAAAGAGATGGGGAAAATAAAAAAAAAAACTTAACCATTAGAGAAGAGACTCTGCACACTAGCACCTGCTGTGCGACTCTCACCCATGACCATGATCATGATCCTCAGAGAGCTCTCACAAGAAGAATTTCTCTGTTATCTTTGATGTATGGGTTCCCATTCTGATGCAACATGATGACATCTTCAACTTGCCTTATTTAGCATCTTACAAGCCAGGATATTTCTGCATAATGTACACTGTCACACATGCTTTCAGTATTCTGTACAAAATACTATTGTACTTTTTATTATTATTATTATTATTATTATTATTATTATTTGTTTATTTTCCGATAGTTGAAGAGAAACGGAAATCAAGTTTGAGTTATTTAGAGAGAGAGAGAGAGAGGAGGAGGAGGAAGCGAATTGTCCGGGCAAAGCGAGGTACCTTCATGCAAAAGGGTGAGCGGGAGAGTCATAACAAAAGAGAGAAAACAACAAGACAACAAATATTATATATTATATTAATATAATAAATGTAGAAAGCAAAGTAAATTACATAAACGGGGCTGAGCTCGGATATCAAAGCACAGGTCATTAGAGATATGCCGCCAGTTGCTGCGGCTAAGCGCCTGACAGGTAAACGCCCCTGCCACGTAGGATAATAATAGCAGCGCCAGCACCGAGCAACGTGGCCCTTTATCAGCGCTCTGTCTTGTGATTTTCAGTCTTCCGCGTTGACCGTTTCCGTACGGCCAGCTTGCTGAACTGATTCTTCAGAATAGGGCAAAAAAAAAAAACACAAGCAAATATTAATCAAGTAAAGAAAAAAAAAAGGGGAGAAAAAAGAATGAAATGGAAAAAAAAAAAAAAAAAAAAAAATCAAAGAGAGGCAGGACCCTGGTCTTGTCTCTTTGCCCAAAGTTCTCATGTGAGATTTTTTGTGGCTGGGGTTGCACCCGCGCCGACCGGCAATAGCCAGTCACCCATCCTTGGGCGGGGCTTGGTGTCTTCTCTGGACGACCGACACTTTGCAAATACTTTGTCCTGAATTACCTCAAGAGTTGAAAATGTATGGTTAGTTGACGTACATTGTTAGATGTGTATCATGTATTTTCTGATGGCTGCATTTGTTATGCTTGTTATGGACTCTCCCTTTCCAAATGGAGTGGGTGCATGAATATGATAGGAGGGGTTTGTCGGGGCCAATCTCGTAGGAATATGACAGGTTTTATTGATGGTTTGCTCTTATAATCATCTCTATTTTATCTATAAAAAAAGGGGAAAAAATTCTATTTTTCAGTTTGAACTCTGCCGAGGTGCAGCCAATGAGACTTGGCTTACTAGTAATAGAGAGAGTAGATTGTGAGGAGTCCTGGGTTCAACTCAGATTACAACAGCCTAATGTTCATTAAAAAAAAAAAAAAACTTGTGGTACAACGATTGTGCGACAATGGTGGTGTTTGCGGCAAGCTGGTGGTGGGTGGTGACGGTGGAACAACTGGTGCTGGTGTTGTTGGTTATTAAGGGCATTTACAACATTAGTAATGGTGGTCCTAATAATGTGCGAAGTGGTTATCACAGTCAGAGTAGCTGTGCCACAACAACAGTGGTGAGATTGATGGAAGTGCCAAAGAAGCTAGTAATACTAGTGATGATGGTGGTGGTGGCGTAGTAGATGCAAAGGCGAAAATACTAATAATGATACCATTAAGCGGTTCCAGTAGCAGTACTAACGACGGTGATGCTGACAACAAAGATGGTGGTGGTGAATATGACAATGATGGCGATGTCAATGACATAGTAGTGTCCCTAGTAATCACTGATGGATGGTGAAGGCGGTGGTAACAACAATGATGTTAAGGCAATGGTAGTGGTGGTGGTGGTTGTGGCACCAACGATGATGGTGGCATGCAACAACATTGCTAATGATAGTGATAACAATAATTGAGACAGTGATAGTAGGATGGTGGTAAGCAATGGCGAATACATCAATAACAACATTCATGGTAGAAATGGAATATGCCTATCTACGATGAAAACTCATGTTTTCATGAAATGAGAGAATGTGACAAGTATCTGACAATTTTAGGAATACTAATTAAATTTTGCACCAATTGAGACATTCTTCATGGGAATTTTAAATGGTTGAATGGATTCCTATGTACCAAATGCATTAAAAAGAAAAACTAAAAACCTTTTAGTAGGTAAAAATATCTCACAAAATCTTGGAAACTTTCGCCAGAGCGATTCTCAAACATGTTATTTGTTTCGGCTTGCTAACAAATAGATATGTGGCACACTATAGCGTAACTATATACCCAAATTCTTTTTGGCATGTAACATGCAACATCTTTTGTATGTGATGAATTAACAATCTTTTTTTTTTTGGTTGCCATGATTATATCTTTATTGCAAAAAGGAAACTATTTAGGGATCAACTAAGAATAAAAGAATCTTCAACCTAGATTGACAATCAAATTTTGGTTTCCGAAACTATGGTAACGTGTGGTTTTGAGGTCAAATCACAATAAGTCAAATTGAAATCAAGGCTTGTTTGGTAACCAAAATAGAGTTTCTAAAATCACGACTTAAGATCCTTAAAAGTTAATGAAATCATGGCTTGAAAAGAGTTTTCTTAAAATCATGAAAATAAAAAAAACCCAAATAACTATTGAGGTCCACGAAACCTTTAGTTTTCAAATGAAAATTTCTATGCATACAAATCTAGGTTTCATTTTGACTTAAAAATAGTCATGGTTTTCAAGACCATATCGCCAACCTTGGCCTAAAAGGTGGCACCTCATTGATTATAAATTGAAATAACAATATTTGCCATGGTAAATTCGGCCACATCATTAATTTATTATAGATTTTTTTTTGGGGGGAGAAAATATGATTAATTAGCTAATCTGTCACATATATATTGCAAATAACTAATTTCTAGGGGAGTTCTATGGATGATCGGATATGACGTCTATTTTCAATTTTTTTTATATCTAAGTATTTTATTTTCTGACAAACATTTTCTAGTAATCCAAAAATTCAAAATGGAGTAAGGACTCAATCAGTTCTGTAGCTCCACAATTTTACAGGTTTTCTAAGTTCTGACTACTGCAGTCAGTGCTGCGCTTTTACTTTTAATCGTATTTCCTACACAAGTTGTTGTTCTAACAACATGAATAAAATTTGAAAACGATGAACCAACAAAAGCTTTTAGGAATTTGGTTTTCAGGTTAAGTTGTCCAAACTCTACTCTAAGTTCTGTAACTTTGATGTTTATTCGGCTATTATTTGTAGAGTTAACAACCTCATAGTATTTATCTTATTTGTAGTTTAGAAAATTTTACTTTTTAACTCCAAAATTCATTTGGCTAACAAAACTATAATAAGAGATTTGAAGACTGTAACTCGCGAAAATAAACTATAAATAAAGAGACTTGCAAGCCAAACAAAAATCCTACTCGTTCTTTTGCTGCGATGGCTGAAACTGGAGCTTAACCTGTGATTATAACAAAAGGACCCAACCCAACAACCGATGTGCTCCCATCGTTACTTGCACGCGCGTGTCCTCGTAGGGGATCGTTTGACTTCCATTTTAAATATCTAGAACCACAAAAGGAGGAGGCCTCTGTTTATATAATTCCATACTTTTTTCTTAATTAATTCTCTTTAATCCCCATTTGCTCACTAAACTAATCCCTAATACAGTACGTTTGAGGCATCACTTCCATGGGATATCAATTGTTCCTGCACACCATTTTCCCGGGGGCCCCAAATCTCTCTCACTTCTATTATTTATTATATTTATTTATTTATTTATGGAGAAAAAAGGTGTATCTATTTGTCTCCCTCTTCCTCCTCTATTTGTACAATATAAAAACAGCGCATGTACTATAATGAGTATACCCAAAATTACTCTTTGTCTACGGTATTAGAAGCTTTTACTATATTAGAGTTTGCAAGCATACTAGAGACATTCCATCTATGTGCGTTCTGTAGATGGTGGGTCTCAGAGAAAGACGCAGAACCCAAGTAAGAGAGAGAGTGTTGTGTGTGTGTGTGTGTGTGTGTGTGGAGAGAGAGAAGAAAGAGAGAGAGAGAGAGAGAGAGTTTTGGCCCTTTTCATGTGCTTTTGAGCTTTTCTCGACCTTTTTTGTTTTTTGGGGAGCTTTTGTGATTCAAGAATCAAGATGGGCTTGAGTTGAGGTCCCCTCAGACTCCGATGGCATGTTGTCATTTTATAGCTCCTTTTTTCTCGTCATTGTTGTTTTGGACTGGTGCATGCAATGTGGAGCCCACAATACAACAGGAGTGGAGGCCCTAATTGGCTTGGCCAAGGCTCAATGGTTACTGAACTCAACTTGGGTTTGATTTGATTCAGTCAGTTTGAGTAGAGCAAATCAGACAACGACTCAGGTGTGCGTGCGTGTGCGTGGGCTCATGATATTGGCTGGGGACCATTTTGTTGCTGTTGTTTTTGTTGTGCAGTTGAGGGCAGGAGTTGACGAGTCCGCTGCTGGGGATTCTTTCAACAGCACCCTTTTGACCTGAATTCAGCATCTGGATGTCCTCTGTAAATGTGGGATATCAACATGGTGAGCTGGCTTCAACCTGAAACCTAACTGAAATGCTATATATGTTTGCAGCAGAGAAATCTGAGAGTTAAGCTGTTCAAGTTATTTGAATAATCAAATGCCTCTAAATTAAACAAGGTTTGAAATGTTGTCTGGTACTGATAGCACGTGCGGCCGATAATGATATTGCTGTATGACCAGAGCTAATATCTTCGATGTTACCAATTTTCATACCAAAAAACTATGATGAATATTGCTACTAGTATTGCGATTTTAAACTTTGTGTGAAAAGTTATAAGAAATTATTCTGGTATATCTGTATTCAGTTTTTCTTACTATGGTGGAGATTTTTCGTACGAACGATCAGACGGTCAATCCTCACTATAACCAAGGAAAGAGTTGAGTGGACATAACGAGTGTGAGAAAATAATACACAACATAAATGAGACACAAGATTTTACGTGAAAACTCAAATTGGAAAAAAAACCACAAGGAAAGGAGGTGGGGGGGGGGGGGGGGGGGGGGGGGGGGGAATCCACTATATATGTAGGTTTCAGGAATTACAAAGATTGAATGTCAGAGTCTCAGTTTTGGGTCAGTTGGAACCAAAGGATCTAGAAGAAGAAGAAAAAAAGCTCCCCTCTTATTGGAGGAGAAACTTTATTTATACATGATCAGATCTGCATGCAGAGGGGTGATCGTACATGCAAGATCCTCGTAACTACAAGATCTGCACAATTAGATTTGTTGTAATGACCGTAATTGTTGGTGCTTGATTGTTGAGATTACACGCAGAGAAATTCGCCTCAGTTCATAACTGCCCAGGCTAGAGGGTGTTTCACGATATGAACGTGAAAAAAGATCAGACTGTGAAACTATCGATGGAGATCAGGGATGATTGTTATCGTGGTGTAATTGAAGGTGGAGACCAGGATGATCTATTGTCGAGGTTATCATTGTGCGGAGCTGAAGTCTCTGGAAAGAAGAGAGTTTCGGGATGGTTGGGAGCATCAGAGCTATCTAGGTGGAAGTGTCGGGGTAAAGGGCAACTTTTAGAATGACTCCAAAGTGATAGAGACTTTTGGTTGCTTGATCACGTGGCATCATCCGGTGAGGGTCAAATTTTGACCGCTATAGATGCCTCTCGCTCTTCTACTTGTCGGAGTCTGCGAGAGAGAAGTGAGAGAGAGGAGCTAGTGAAGGATTCCTCTGTGCATTGGGCTATACTTGATGCTTGTGGATAGGAGAAGATCCAGATCATTAATGCAGATCTTCTGGATTGATGTGAAGATTGCGTTGCTGGATGACAGCTTGCTGTACGCGCCGGAAAAAAAAAGAAAGAAGTCTTTACTGTAAAATTTTCCTTGAATCAGATAAAAAAAATTACATCAAAACTGCTTTTTCCTTCCAGTTACAAGGGAGGGAGGATATTGAGTCTTGAATCCTCCCTTTGTTTTGTTTAAGGTTGGGTTTTCGTGGTGGCAGTGGAGAGTGAATCTTGTTCTCCGTTGACCGGATGACCGTCGGGATCGTCAGGAAATCTTCTCTTTGGCTGGTAGAGGGAGTAGCACAGCTCTGTCTACCAAAACTCTCAAAGAGAAGGTAGGTAAAGAGCAGCTTGTACACAGCAAGCTTGACGAAGAGTTGAGCTCTCTCCTGTCTCGGTCTGTCTCTCTCTGTGATCTTCTGATCCTCTTGATGCCAGATGCCTTTCTAATCGCCCTCGTCTCTACCCCCTCTCTTCTTATTGCCTCGACCTCATAGCAAACGAGGCTATTTATAGAGGTCCTAGGGGGTGAACGTGCCCCTAAAAATGCTCCACGATGAGGGGCCAACTTTCCCACTTCCCCGCTATGTGGGCGGTGACTGGCCCAATAACCAGGGCGGTTATAACCGAGGCGCGGGTCTGGACCCTCGCGTCTTGATGCTGAGACGCGGGTGTCGAGCCCACGCGCCTTGAGGTTGAGACATGGGTGTCGAGCTCACGCGCCTTGAGGTGAGACGCAGGTGTCGAGCCCACGCGCCTTGAGGTGAGACGCGGGTGTCTAGCCCACGCGCCTTGAGGTTGAGACGCAGCTGTCGAGCCCACGCGCCTTGATGTTGAGACGCGGGGTGTTGAGCCTTCACGCCTTGAGTCTGAAACTCTGCCTTTAATGGCTTGTCTTTAGTGATTTTTAGACAGCCTACAGAACCCCCTCCAAAGTTTTCGATATTCCGCAGTTAACTGGGACGGATTTTGAAATACTTTGGACTCTAGCTGAATTTCACCTCTATGACTGGACTGTTAATGCTCCGGATTTGATCTTATCTGGAGTTGGTCTTCGTGAGTGTACTGTTGAACTCTTTGAGGTCACCAGAGTTGATCGTGTTGAGTGTCTAGATACACAGTCTAAACCTCCCCGATTGCTTTTAGTCTGTCATAGACGCGCTTTAAGCCAGGAGTGGACGATCGTCTGCTTGTGCCAGTGTACTGTGAAACTGATTTGCAGAAGTAAGGACTGAACGCCAGTTCTTTTTGAAGAGCAGAGATAGTACTGCTTTACAGACGCGACTTTTATGGGGTGCGTCTTTTGGCAAATGAAAAATGCGACTGATCTTCCATAAAGCAGACGCGATGTTCAGCCGGGCTGGAAAGACGCGAACTTCTTAGAGAGACGCGACTTTTGAATGCATTTATGGGCGGTGATGACGGGGCATGTCCATCGAAGAGACGCGACCGTCGGGTGCGAATCCGTGCCATGTCATGATTGCACTGCCAGTTGGCCTGGGGAACCGACGGGATTTCACCTTTTGGCGCGCGGATTTTCCGGTTCATTAAATGTTCTGTTCCACGTATCAAGCGATGACTCGCTGCAGAGTCATGGCGCATGATCTTCGCAAATCATCAAAATGATTTCTTCCACGCGTCAAGCGATGACTCGCTGCAGAACTAATCGAGCCACGCGCCGCGTATATTCGCGAATCCTTGTGCCTATAAATGGCAACAGTCAGAGAGATACCTTCTTCTCCGAGCGCATTTGTTTAGAGTTTTTAAGAAAAAAGAGTTCTTCTTTCTCTGTTCATCTCCATTACTGGATTCTTAATCACCAATGGCACCTAAGACCAAGCCAACCGCATCCTCTTCAAGAGCAACCGTCACCGAGGCCCAGAGGGGCGGTTCCTCCGCGCAGGAAGTCCCTTTCCCAGGTATAACGCCGTTTAGGCTTGGACTTCACCATTACTGGAAGCTCATGGAACCCCAAAAAGATATCTTTTGGAGGAGAACCATTAACACAGAGCGTCAACACGGAAAACAAACCGTGTTTGATTCTCAGACGCGGTCTCAGACGCGGTCTTTGAGTTGATAACCAAGGCGCGGGTTTGATGACCCGGTGCCAGCGAGTCCTGCATTTCGGATTCTTCACTTAGAATATTTCTAATTGTGAAGGGTTCGGACGCGGACTTGAAGATTTTTCATCAGGTGCAGGTTTTTAATGAATCTTGCACCTGAGCCCAAGTACTTAGAGATTTTTCATAAGTCTTGGTTTGCAAGACGCGGATTTGATCCCGCGGGTCTTACGCCTGGATGCGAATTTGCAGGTCTGGATGCGGATTTGATAATTCCTGCGTCCAGTATTTCTTCTGCGTCTGGACGCAGATTCGCAGGTCTAGACGCGGATTGATAATTCCTGCGTCCAGTATTTCTTCTGCGTCTGGACGCAGATTCGCAGGTCTGGACGCGGATTTGATAATTCCTGCGTCCAGTATCTCTTCTGCGTCTGGACTATAGACACTTAGCATTTTTTTGCTTCTGATAAGGTGTCTGATTAAGTGTCCTTTTCTTTTGCAGTACCACACCCTTCTGCCCCACTCGCCAAGAAGCGTCACTTTGGACATGTAGGTGGTGCTGACCGTGATCTGGCCTTTGTGCTACGAAGGACAGTACCTGTGACTGCTGACAGGTCGCGCAAGAGCGCCAGGAAAGGCTCTCCAATGTTGATATGACAACCCTTCGGGTGCTTATGACCGATGCAGCATTCACAACGGATGATCGCGTCAAGCTGGAGAAGCCTGCCTTCTATTTCGGAGATCGTATCGGTGATGGTGGCTATTCCATGTATGATGGAAATTATAGATGGCTCCATCAGATAGGGGATAGAAGATTCTTTCTTCCAGACATGGAGAGGATGTTCCCGCTGTCTTATCTCCAGCACATGTCCGTCCCTCGGAAGATGAAATGGGACGTTTCCCGATACGTCCCTAAGATTACCCTCGGTGACTTGGGCTCCCAGAAGGTATACCGTCATGATGGTCATGATAGGGCGGTTCTCGGCCCTGTTCCCCGGGTCACGCAAGTCTGAGCTCCCAGTTGGAGAGATACCAAAAACTCGGCACTACCTTCCTCAACGCGTTTATGAAAGCGGAGGGTGATTTTCCTGTTGAGTTCCGTGCGCCCGGGTGGGTTCATTCCACCGAGAAGTATTGGTGGCGCAGGATGGTGAGCTTCGACCTTGCCGATCTTAGAGATCTGCTAGATCATGTGGGACTGTACCCAGCAGTCAGGGCCGTGCAGTATGGCATCCCGCCGAGTTCTCAGAACTTCTTCGGGGTCCTGGAGCGTTACAATTCTTTGACGGGACATTCTTCACCCTGGTCGGAGAGATGGGCCTTGCACTGCACGAGTTGCATGAGGTCTCGGGGCTGGCAACAGGGGATTCTCCCTATGAGGAATATCCCAACCACTGAGGAGCTCAACCTTATGAAGAAAGGGTCTCCTCAAATGTACGAGACTTATTGGGAAGTGCTATGTCACTTCCATATTTGCGGCCAGATAACCACTTGGAGGTCGGGAGGAATCAAGCAGCTGTCTTGGGCCAGTTACTTGTTCAACAATGTCAATAAGAAAGACCATCCAATAACCCGACTGGCTTCCAGCTCCGACAAGGAAATTGACGACAGGATCGCCCAGGCTCCTGAAGGCTTTACACCACGATTTCGAACGAGGACGGTTTCGAAGCTGACATGGTCTTCGAAAGCTTTCACCATCAAGCCCGGACCCTATCTCCGATCGAGCATTGTTGGCGGGCTTCTTAATGCTGTGGCTGAAGCGTTGTGTGGTGCCCACGCTGCCACATGAAGTCATTGTTGCCGATGTAGTGTACCCGGCGGTGCTCCTGGCCCATGGCAGTCCCATAGCTCTTCTTCCGGCCGTGGCGGCTGGCATTCAGAGCGGGTTGCGGGCGTTAACCCAGGCTTTCTGCGAGCCAGGGAAGGCTGTCAACTCCCATGGCCAGCCGATCCTTGACTCAGAGGGAAAGCCGACGGTTGAAGCGCCCCAACCTCGGATCGAGCTGCCTTACACGTACCTCATGGCTTGATACGTGATGCACTGCCCTTCCCTGATGACGCCGGTGCCTTAGAGTGAGGTTTCGCCCCTTTTGTACAGCGGTTGGAGGGTTCGGACTGGCGTAATACTTATATGTATTTCGTCCGGAAGTGCATTTCAGATGCTTCGAACTACCAGCTCAATCGCTGCTTCCCCGAGATCCCTGGTGCATCTTTCGGGGATCTATTTACTGATTTCGCGGGCCCAGATGACTTTACGAGGTTGTTCACGGAGGTCTTCTGGTGGTTGATCAACGTTCGGCCCGGATATGTGCTTTTCCGGCAAGGGACTTCATGCACAATCGAGCCGTACATGCCGAATCGTTTCGCCCGACAGTTCGACTACGATCAACTCTACGTCGGCAATCCCAATGCTCGACTCGCCTTCAAAGGGAACTTGTTCGAAGGTGCTCAGGCTTGGTACTACAGTGTGGCCGGAGGGACGGAAGTAACTTTCCGTCTACCTATCGAGGGGTCAAAGTGCCGTATGAGCTTCAGCTTCTGCTCCTGGTACTTCCAAGTCAACCAGACACCATACTTTATTCCGGAGTATTCATGTATTGAGAGTATCAATGCAAATCTCGAAGCAAGGTCGGAGTCGGTAAACGCTCGCGAGGCGTCGAGCAGTACCTGAAGGCTCTGAAGGAGGTCGGGAGAAGGTCAAGGGAGGAGCCGCGAGCAACAAGGGCGGAGCCGCGACCAACAAGGGCGGAGCCGCGACCAACCAGGGCTCGACAGGCGGTGAGCAAGCGACGTCAAGGTTCTACTTCCACTGCTGAGCCTGCCCCAAAGAAGGTCCGGAGAGACTTGACGGCTGCAGTTTCTCGATCCGCGGACATCCCTTCTGGTGTTGGGGAGCCGAGGGAGGAAGAGGTGGACAAGGATGACACTCCCTTAGTCCATGCCCGCAGGTTACACCGCAGGAGCCTCAGGATTGCAGAGGAAGGGGAGCCTGCTGACAGACCCACCGCCACTGACGAGACCGAGCAGTTTGAGGTCGATATAATGAGCGGAGGCGATGTTGAGATTTCGGGGATCTCAGCTCAGCCCGAGTCTTCCTCAGCTCAGAGGAGGGATGAGGCACAACAGCCTGGGTCTCCTTCTGTCTTCATCTCCAGTCCTCGGATGGTTGACCCCAGCCCTACCATGGGGTGTTTAGAGGCAAGGCTCCGGCTACCGAGGCCTCTCATGTTGAACTGTCGTCTTCCTCATCCGCAGAGGAAAGCGATTTTGAGGATGAGGTCGACTATGGTGACGAACCTGCTCCTCCTGATCCGAGCAAATTCTCACACATCTCGGAGGAGGAAATACATGGGTGTGAGCCGGCGACGATGTCACCACCAGCGGTTGCTCCTGCTGAAGGTACTCTTTTCACCTTCTGACCTGATTTCCTTTTCATTTTGAAGAGGAGGCTTTAACATTCTTCTTTTATGCTGCAGGATTGGCTGAGGATACCGAGGCTACAACCTCCCCGTATATCGAGGAGATGATGCAAGAGTTGACCCAGCCGGAAGGAGTTAAGACTCCAGCTGCCGAGACTTCTACTCTGCAGGAAGAGGAGGCCACCACTGAAGTCAGGGAGACTTCTCCTCTGCAGGAAGAGGAGGCCACCACTGAAGTCAGGGAGACTTCTCCTCTGCAGGGTTCGCCCAAGGATTCGACATCTCTGGACCTCCAGCTTGGTAAGGAAGTTTTGATGTCTCGGATGTTTCTCTTTTTACCATTCTGGTTAATGTTGAGATAACTTGCAGAGAGAACTGAGGGGGCCCAGGTAGAGAGTCTGACGGTCAGTGTCCCTCCGGAAGGCCACACGGCCCAAGCCTTGGCTGAGATTTCTGAGAAGGTCGAGCTCACTACCCTGTCATCGGCTGTGGAGGTTCCCGCAGAGGTGGTACCCCCAGAAGCGCCAGTGGCTGCTCCTGCTCCTGCCGTACCCGTGGTCAGCTCGACTCTTGCACCAACAGAGCCGATCTACATCCCCCACCCCGTGATAGAAAGGGGATCGGGGAGCACTTCGGATGATCATATCATGGAGCTTTTGACACGCCAGGCGGTGCAGCAGTTCCTTACCTCGATGCGAATATGCATCGATTTCGTCTTGACTAGGGGTAGCTCCCTTGACTTCGCCCAGATGTTTCTCGGAAACCAGTTGAGAACATCAAGTTGGCCGGAGGCCCTTCGCTAGCCCAGGCGAGTCAGCTGCTGGTGGATCAGCTGGGATAACACCTGAGAGAGCTTCGATCCCTGGAGGATGATGCCGGTTCATCCCACGAAGCCCAAGAAACGCTGAACAGGCTCCTTGTTGCTCAAGAGCAGGAGCGAAGAGAGGTGGAGGAGAAGATAACCGATAGCACTCGTCTTCTTGAACGTGTCCAGGCTGATCACCAAAGGCTGGCGATTGAGTCCGAGGAGTCAGAGACGATCATACAGGCCGCAAAGCAGGCTATCCTTGACTCTCGGGCTGTTATAGCCAGGGCTGAGGCCATGATTGTCTTCAACGAACAGAGGCTTGCTACCTCTGAAAAGAGGCTAGCGGAGTTAGAGGTTGTCAAGGCGCAGGCTGAAGTGGACCTCTCTGTTCGTTCGTCCGAGCTGGAATCCCTCCGAGTGCAAGCGCAGGGATTTTGTCTGAAGCGGATCTGCGGGGCCCGAGCTCTCATGGAGGTTGAGAAGGCGCGTCAACATAAGATACATCTCCTTAGAGAGCAAATCCGTTCTTTGGCGGACCAGGACTTGTAGCCTTCTCTCTTTTTTTTTTTTAAGAAAAGTACACTCTGTTCACTAAGAGTGTTTTGTATTAACTTTTATCATTTTTGATATAATAAAAGTCTTTGAAGTTTTTTGGTTCCACCACCTTTGTTGCCTTGCTGTGGATGAATTTGACCTCTTGATCACAGTCTTTGATTAACTGACTGTGAATGCTGAACTTAGGTGAGACTAAGTTCTTTAAATGAAACGCAGCGTTTGACCCATAGGACCTTAGGCAGAACTAAGCCCTTTTGATGAGACGCGGCATTGGTTCATAGGGACTTAGGTAGAACTAAGTCCTTTTGATGAGACGCGGCGTCAATTCATGGAAAGACGCGGTCATCAGTTCATAAGAACTCAGATAGAACTAAGTCCTTTTGATGAGACGCAGCATCAATCCATAGGGAGACGCGGCGGCGTCAACTCGCAGAGAGAAACGCGGCTTTGAGTAACGCGAGTCTGTCCTGCCAATGAAGACGCGACTCGAGCGGACGCGAGGGACGCAGCTTGTGTATTTTCTCCTTAATCTCAGAATGGACTAAGTCCTTTGCTGAGTCAAGTGCTTTCCCTTAAAATGGGCCCTGTTTGCTGAAGGGACGCGATTCTGAGTCACGCGGACTTTCCTTTGGAACGCAGCAGGTGGACGTCATTCATTCTGAAAAAGGAGACGCGGGTTCCAGGACGCGATTTTCCCATCTGCGTATCGATGTAACTTCCAGACGTTACATGCAGCCTGACATAAAGATTTTATGAGATCTTTGAACGTCAAGTCTTCACTGACGATTGAACGTCAAGTCTTCACTGACGATTGGGAAACCGGGTCATCCGTTTTTTCCCGAAGCAGTTGTCCACGCGTCGGTTCTTCATTGAACTTGGGCGTTAATACCCTTTAATGTAAAACCGGCGCTGGCGGTTGGAGACCAGCGTCTTCAACGTTTCCCGAAGCGACCTCCACGCATCAGCTTCCCATTGAACTTTGACAATCGTGCGGTCATTAAGGCCGACGGTTCCAATTGATGAACCATTAATGACGGTTACCAGGAGCGGCCTATAAATAGGGGCTCGCCTTCTTTAGCAGTCCCAATCTTAAACTATTTTTTAAGAGAACGATTGCTCTGAGAACTTCCGCCTTCTTCAGAGTTTCTAACAGGGGTACTGTCTTCATGGATGAAGACGACTCCGGGGAAGAAGATGACCCAGAGCTTTCATGCTTCTGTTTGGTCTCTTCAGGACAAAGTGTCTCTCTGATCATCTTCCATGTCCATATTCTGATGCAGAGAGTTAAACTCTTGACAGAGGCCTCTGCTGGTATGTCGTCCCGACTTTCCGTGATGTTTCTAGTCCACCCAAGTTTGCACTTTGGCATCATCATCATCTAGATTTCCTCATGAAGTCTGAGTTGGTGCACTCCTTCTGGAATTTGCGCCGCCGACTTAAACTTTCCTGGACGCGAGTACAGAAGTCTTTGGCACTTGGCGCTGACTTTGCTCATGAAGCTCGCGTTTTAAGGCCACTGACTTGGATGAATTCCAACTCGGGCTGAAGGTTTCAGACCCGAATTTTGCAAACCCTGTTCCCTCGACAGGGAGATGGCAATTTTCGGCGTCTGAGTCCTTTCGCGCCTTGTGTTTTCGGCGCGGGCGCCAAAATGAGACCGCGTTTGAATCCTGTGTGTAGTACAGTTTTGATTCGCGTCTGCTTCTGTTGACGCGGTATTTTGACTCACTGCGCGGGCTCATTCCCGCGTCTGAAGTCTTCGACAATAGCCGCGTCTGTCACTTAGTTTTCTTTGTTGAAGTATACTAAGTTCCAGATTTTCTAACCCCCTTGTTTATTCCTTGTAGGTAGGCTTGATTGTCCTTTTTCAGGTTCGCTGGGCCCCTGGAAGAATATTCCGGTCGGCGAATAGCCTTTCAGGGTGGCCTGGGTCATACCGCTTGGACACCGGAGTGCCACGTTCTGAAACCTTTCCACGAAAGACTTAACGGACTCTCCCTTTCGCTGTTTAGTAGCCAAAAGGGTGGGCATCGTGACTTCCGAGTCATCTTCGAAGAAGCGTGTTAAGAACAGCTTCTCCAAATCGCCCCAGTTCTTGATAGAACCTTCTGGGAGCTTCATGAACCATTCAAAGGCCAACCCTTTCAGGGTGCCGATGAACAGACGCGCCAGGATAGCATCGTTGTCTACTACATTCCCGGTTTGGGATTTGAAGTAGTAGATGTGTTGGTTGGGTGACCCTTTCCCGTCGAATGCTTGGAGGGTTGGAGCCTTGAACTTAGGAGGGTATGGAACTAAGTCCCACTCAGCCGGATAGGGCCGGACCACTCCTACTTCTTGGAGGTCTTTGCGATTGGCAAGGGCCTCGAGGCGTCGCTCCAGTTGACTCATTCTTTTAGCATGAGCCTTCCCGGGTCTTGGTCGCCCTTTACTTGCGACGAGGACTTGGACGAGCCGGAAGTAGATCGCCGCGTCTCCTCAGAAGGTTCGGAAGATGAGCTTTCTCCCTTTCTCCCTTTGCCCTTTGACTTTTTAGGAGGAGACCTCCTCCTGTCTTCGAGCAGCTGTGCAATCGCCTGCTTGAGGGATTTGATAGATTCCTGCTGAGAAAGAAATCATATCCATTTGTGCCTTCTAGATCTGTTCTAAACGTTTAGCCGTCTCCTCAGGAGTGCCTGTCATGTAGGCGGAGGTCTCCTTCTCGACGGAAGAGTTCGAAGCCCTCGATTCCGCTACGGCGGAGTGAGAATCATTCACTTTAATGCCATGGGCTAAGGCATTATAGTCAATTGGGGGAATGGCCCCAATCCGGGTGTGAGTGTGTTGATACACCCCTTCCGGTTCAGAGTCAGACTCATCTGAGCTGACTGCAGGTTATTTCCTTGCTCCTGCTTGTCATATTCACAGTGAGCTCCGGGTACTCAACGTCAGAGAAGGTTCTCCTTCTGTGGGAGCGTCTTCTTTTAGCTGACGGGAGAATCAGGGTCAGCTGTCTGACTAAAGACTGCTGATGTACGCCTGATCCGCAACGGCACTCAGAGAGCATATGGATGAGCCGTTGGCAGCAACACGACGAAGTGGCCTGATTGGCACTTTTTTTCTTCGTCAAATAATCCCTCAAATCCATGGGAGGGGGATTGAAAAGATTAGCCTCGCAACGTCGAAGACGGGAGGCATCCATGTGCTGTACAGCCTGGACGCAGGCTTCAGGGACGCGGTTCTCGCGCCGCAGCTGTTCAGCGCGCGTCTGGCGTCTCTGTTGAGACAAGACGCGCCTGTCGCGTTGCTGCTTGGTGTGTCGGGGCAGAGACACTTGAGAGAGAGTGGGCTGCTGGGCCCCACGTCTATAGGCGCGTGCCTCTTGTGCTTGACAAGGCGCAGAGGCTTCACCTTGGCGTTTAGTGAGTTGGTCCTCAGAGGACCTAACTGAAGGAATCTCGCGTTTGGGCCGCCAAACGCGGACTTCGCGGGGGTGCGAGCAAGGCGCCAGTTTGTATGCTGCGTCCAGCCTCAGTTAGACAACCAGAGGTTCCAACTTGCAGCTGATGCGCACGTCTCCTCTGTCGACGCTCAGCGTTCCGGTTGCGTCGCGGAGGTGGAGAGAGACCAACAACATCCTGATGCTGAACATCAGAGATTTTAACCACGCGGGTCTCCTGAGAGACGCTGACGCGGGTGTTTTGTGCGACGCGGTTGGTCGCAAAGGCAGTTGTGCCTGGGACCACGCGGGCCTTCTGAGAGGCGTTAGCGCGTGTACCTTGCTTGGCACAGTTGGCAGCAGTAGCGCCCGAGAGAGCCACAGATCGGGCCTCGGGGCCATTCCCCGTCGAGACCCGGCGGCAGACGCGGGTCTTTGGGCTCTTAGAGCCGGAAGAGAGAAACTCTTCGTACTTCGCCTGGTCGAACTCGACAATGAGCGATTCGACCATCTTCCCCTTACGGAGGACGTCATCCTGCGCCACGATTTGCTCATCAGTGACAAATGTAGTCCCCAGCGGAGTCGCCATCTCTTGTACGCGCCGGAAAAAAAAAAAAAGAAGAAGTCTTTACTGTAAAATTTTCCTTGAATCAGATAAAAAAATTACAACAAAACTGCTTTTTCCTTTCAGTTACAAGGGAGGGAGGATATTGAGTCTTGAATCCTCCCTTTGTTAAGGCTGGGTTCTTCGTGTGGCGATGGAGAGTGAATCTTGTTCTCCGTTGATCGGATGACCGTCGGGATCGTCAGGGAATCTTCTCTTTGGCTGGTAGAGGGAGTAGCACAGCTCTGTCTACCAAAACTCTCAAAGAGAAGGTAGGCAAAGAGCAGCTTGTACGCAGCAAGCTTGACGAAGAGTTGAGCTCTCTCCTGTCTCGGTCTGTCTCTCTCTGTGATCTTCTGATCCTCTTGATGCCAGATGCCTTTCTAATCGCCCTCGTCTCTATCCCTCTCTTCTGATTGCCTCGACCTCATAGCAAACGAGGCTATTTATAGAGGTCCTAGGGGGTGAACGTGCCCCTAAAAATGCTCCACGATGAGAGGCCAACTTCCCCATTCCCGCTATGTGGGCGGCGGTGACTAGCCCAATAACCAGGGCGGTTATAACCGAGGCGCGGGTCTGGACCCTCGCGTCTGATGCTGAGACGCGGGTGTCGAGCCCACGCGCCTTGAGGTGAGACGCGGGTGTCGAGCCCACGCGTCTTAAGGTTGAGACACGGGTGTCGAGCCCACGCGCCTTGAGGTGAGACGCGGGTGTCGAGCCCACGCGCCTTGATGTTGAGACGCGGGTGTCGAGCCCACGCGCCTTGAGGTGAGACGTGGGTGTCTAGCCCACGCGCCTTGAGGTGAGACGCGGGTGTCTAGCCCACGCGCCTTGAGGTTGAGACGCGGGTGTCGAGCCCACGCGCCTTGAGGTTGAGACGCGGGTGTCGAGCCCACGCGCCTTGATGTTGAGACGCGGCTGTTGAGCCTTCGCGCCTTGAGTCTGAAACTCTGCCTTTTAATGGCTTGTCTTTTAGTGATTTTTAGACAGCCTACACTTGCCTGCCGACTGATCCGACATTTTGAAATTAGTAACTGGTTGTCCCTTCGGATCCTGGCGCCATGATGGCTGAGATCGAGGGAAAACAACGGTTAATATCATGTCTCTTTGGTTGATCGTAGTTTTCAGGATGCGAACTGGTTTTCGGGGATCGAGAATTTGAATTGGAAAAGGTTTGGCATCCCTCCTCTATCTATAAATAGGTTGAATCTTTCGTGTAGAAGTAGCCTTTGCCATCTCTCTGAGAAGTCTTGTCTCTGAATTCCTCCTCTATTGTCATATTGAGGCACCATGTATCTTCTTCTCCACTTCATCATATAGATGAAAGAAAGGTGGAGAAGATGGTTGTCGAGCTCCCACCACTTGGTAGTCTGTTCGGCCCAAACATCAGTCTTCGCGATGAGCCTGTCACAAAACATCAGTCTTCATGACAAGGCTCCACTGCTGGGGGCGATTGCTTGGTGGTCCGCTTCGATTGGAGCTGATGATCTGGTTCTGATTCACCAGATTTTCGGGGGTGAGGATCGTTCTAAAGCATCTAACCCTCCCTCTATATTGTTAAGTTGTGTACTCAGATTATTGCCTTGAAGGATTGTCGCCTACGCAAAGTGAATCACGTATCGACCTACACGGTCAGGTCACCGGGGGTTGAAAGGGAGGCAGGGAGCCCCACCCGGGGGTGCAAGGGCAGACCCCCAACCAAAAATTACTTTGAGAAGTCCCTTTCAGATCCCGGAGCGAAGGATGAAGCACTCCAGTAAGGAGGTTGGGTGAGTTCAGAGTTTTAGGTTTTGGGCAGTGTCGGGGTCTCGCTCCAGAGTAACATCTTGGTATCACTCCGGAGGAGCACTCTAAAGCATCTAGGCGGAGGAGCACTCAGAGCGACAGAGCAGAGTGACAATTCGGAGATGCACAATAGAGAAGTGGTCCATCCTAGAAGCTTCGTAGCCAATGAAACTCGAGAATACGTGTCAAGTGCAAATTTGTAATTTCACAACTTGTAATCCCAGTTTTCTCTATAAAAGGAGATGTGTCGTCATTAGAGTTAGTATGCGAGT
>JAVJIF010008892.1:0-92790 GCA_038442645.1 Agave tequilana | reverse complement strand
TAGTTGCGTATTCAGATTTTCAGTCGTATTTTTCGATTTGTTTCCTGTATTTATTCTGTATGATGAATTCCTTATATGATTGTTTTTGTTTTGGATTTGGATTCGTGGACACGGAGTCAGCCCTAGTCTGAACCGAAGGACCCGATCCTAGTATATTACTCGATTTGGATATTCTGATAATTAGAATTGACCGATTTTAGTTTTAAATATCATTTTCCAATATTATATATTTTCATGATTTTCTAGATTTTTCTGGAATTAAAATAAAAATCTTCAAAACCGGTGTCGGCCAGTGCCGCTGACCGATTCCTGGATTTTTAATTCTCAAACGGTTTGGAATTTCTAAATGATTCTTTAGACATTATTCCTTAGAATCATATTTTCTACCTACATTCTTTTTCTGAGGATTTTATGATTTTATGGAAATTCCAACGGAGTCGGTAAATTATTGATTCCAGGATTTTTAATTTTAAAACTATAAAGTATTTCTTTGAACGGATTTCACTATTGGTCTTCATACGTTATTCTTGATTTTTGGTAAAATTTCCAGATCATTCCGAGACACTTGAATTTCGGGCATTTTTCCAATTATCGCATATTCCAATTTCCACCTTGTCATGCCACCTCATTCCCACTCACCCTCTCACCTAACCCCACTCATTCTCTCTCTCACCCATGGCCGGCCAAGTGGCCACCCTAGGGACACCTCACCCCTCCCCTTTCACACAAAGCCCCCTTGCATTTATCCTATTTCAATCTCCTTTACAAAATCCCCAACCTATATAATCCTTTTCATTTGCAAATCACCCTTTTTCTCTTCCACTTCAACAAGAGAGCTCCTCCAAAATCCTCTCATCTCCTCCACCAAAACCCTAGCTTCAAGGATCCATCTCAAGACTTCAAGAACCCATCTAGGGCTTCACCACAAGGGCTTCATCTCCAACCACCAACCCCAAGGCAACACAAGATCCACTCCTTCAACCCTAGCTTCAACAACAATTCATGGATTGAAGCCATCATCTTCTTCATCTTGGATCAAACCCCAAATCCAACCCATCCATGTGAGTACCTTACTCACCAAGACCTAGATAGCTCTCTATATTCTTGTGATGTGAACTCTTGAAACACTTGCACCATAAAAATCACATTTTTGCCATCAAGAACAACCTCCAAGTTCTGTTCTGTAAACTGCTCCCCGACCAGTATTAGTCGACTTGACCTAGAACCTAGTCGACTAGAACACTTAGCTGAAACCTAGTTTTTCTGGAAAACACAGTATTAGTCGACTTACCCAAATATTAGTCGACTGATCAACCCTCTGGAAATCCCTATTAGTCGACTCCCGAATTCACCTAGTCGACTAACCCTCCTTAGACCAGAAACCTTAACTCTCGGCCCTAGTCGACTTGACTATATTATTAGTCGACTATAGACTATTAGTCGACTACCCATTCTTCCCTAGTCGACTAATTTATCCTGAGACAGAAACCCCAACTTTCTATATCACAGACTTAGTCGACTTAAGTATCTGTTAGTCGACTTAAGATCATTATTAGTCGACTACCCCTCCTAACCTAGTCGACTAACTATTCCCTGAAACCAAACCCAACTCTCTGGAAACCAGTTCTAGTCGACTATACCAGACTGTTAGTCGACTAACTCCACTATTAGTCGACTACTCTTCCATCCTAGTCGACTAACTTTGCCTAGCCATCTTAGTTGATTCCTTTCTTGAACATGAACCTTACCCTCTAGACTTACATCACCTATAGGTATTACTTGACTTGTCTTTAGACACACATCATCTTCCATTCTTTCTCTCTCTCATCTTCACTCTACATATTTATATCCCAGGTTGCGGCGCATTCCGAACTTCAGTGGATTACGGATATTTCGGTATATTGGTGACTCAGGCGAGTATTCTCGCTACCCTCTTACTTTACTATTTCATTGATTATGCAAATGTTCTCGCTCTAGCTCTATGTATTTATTTCATGTTTCATGTCTTTTACTGTGCTATACTATGCGTGGCCGACCCTTCGTGGTCGTTGTACTTTGGGTTACTTTTATATTACCTTGCCATACCATTACCTCGGACTATTCAGTTGCATGCTCTTATTTAACACATGTATATCACCTGACCATCTAGAGTGTTATCACCTGACCACCTGACATACTACTATTTGGCTAGACCCTCTTGGTATGACCTGACTTACCCAGACTATTATCAACCTCTTGACATAACTTATCACCTGATTATTATCAATCTCTTATATGTTTGGTTGCTTATTCATTATCACCATCCTATCATGCTATCACCTTACACCCAGCATGATAACTTGACTTGTGATTATCATCTTTACGGGGACCTTGACTTATGATTCTGTGTCATGATCAGTGACTTGTTCTCCTGCTTTACATGCAGTGACCTGACTATATATATATTGTGTACTCCTGATTCCTGATCATGTCTATTTCCTGTTTTTCCCGTAAAGTGATAATTAAACTATTGAATCTTAAAAGGACCAACTTGTATTGGGTCGGGGGAAACATGCGGATATCGATATGTGTTCGTGTTTACAGTGGCATTAGGTTGTGCACTATATATCCGGTCTTACCTGTGGTACTCCAGGGGACCGAGGGGAGTGCTTTCTCCCTTTCCTGTTTACTGTCATGACAAGGGCATACATAAGACCCTCCTGTTAGCCTAGCGGCAGGTTCCGTCTTCAAGCAACGGAACAATACTGGGCCGTGGTCCCGGGTATGCACGGGACCCACTGTAAACATAGTTCGTTGATACAACCGCTGTTTCCAATAACAACCTCGACTTGCTTATATATGGATGTATGTGAGTTGGCCGTACACCGAGACACATACTGAGATATATGGGTTAGACGAGTAATAATAAAGTGTCATAATAACCGGCTCTTTAAGTTGTAAGTAGAGGTATGTGGAATGGGACGCATACCAAAGCCTACATCTTAAATAGCTATGAATCTGTGATGTGCCTTACCGTATTTGCTTTTCCCGGACTTTATATCGGATTTCCTGTTTTATGAGTATTATGTGTAGCTCGAGTTTTATGATGCTTATGTTATACCTGTTCTTATATATATATACTTCATTTGTGTTCTAACCCTCCTGTCTTCTGAGTTTGATACTTGCGTTCCTCCTGGCTCGCCACCCGGCTTTGTATCCTACTCGCCTGGGGAGTTTCACTGACTCCCCTGGATTCTCACGTCCAGATTATGGAGCTAGGAGCGGGTGGATTCTCCCAGTTGCTGTTCAGAGTAGCGGTAGCGTGGAGCTTCAGCCGAACTTTCAGAGCCACATCCTTCCAGGCCCCCTGTGTGCCTCTCGAGTTTCCTCTTAGCAACTCGTGAGTGCTCTTTTATACTTTTCACTTGTACAGTCCTTGTATACATGTATGTGAGCCCCTTTATACTGTTCATATATATTGTGTATCTCTTGTATTCCCGCATTTGCGCATATTAGTGATATGATATTCATGTAATATTAGATCACTACTGGTGATAATCTGTGATTGTATATATGTGTTGGAATGTATAATGCACCATATGCTTCCGTACTCCGATTCTTGTCTGTACTGATGCTTAGCGTATATACGGGAAGGTACTTCGGACTTACGTATATACGTTGCAGTGACGACCCCGTATTCGTGGAATCGGGGCGTTACAGGTTGGTATCAGAGCATAGGTCAACTTAGGCTCGTCAGAGCTTAGGTCAGCTTAGGCTCTAACCTCCTCAGTACGTCCAGAAGGCAAATCAATGGTAAAGAGATTTGCAACTGGAATACATGAGTCTTGGTTATACATTCCAACTGCAAGTGCAGAGTTATCTATTTCTTGACTATCTTTCCTTTGATTTCAAATCCCTCCTTGACTATCTTTCCTTTGATTCCTAAATCACTCCTATCCTTTCCCTGTTTTGGTTTTATGTTTTGGTTTTATGAAGCCTTATGCCAACTTAAGATATGACTAGACTAGAGAGGTAGTGGCTGGTTCTGGATGATGCTAGTATGTGATCTCTTCGGCCAATTCTATGAAGCTTGGTATTCTCCAGATCGATCTTGATCTGGCTATCTTTCAGAGGACAGCAGTCGGATTCTTAATTATCGGTCTTCTTTATTACGCTCAGGATTTTCGGGGTTTTCTTTATTACACAGCCACGACATCATCAGTATTCATTTATTTCACAGCCACGACATCATCAGTATTATTCAGCATTATTCTAAAGATTTATTACACAGCCACGACATCATCAGCCGAAAATGCAGAGTATGATTATTATTCAGTGACTTGAGGGCCCTACCTATAGTGCTTCATATCTTAATTGGTGTAGATTCCAGCCTTTGTCCCCTTTGTATTCAATTTACCCCTTAACGAAATTGCGAGGACGCAATTTTTTGTAAGGTGGGTGGATTGTAATACCCCGTTTCCAGAATACGTACTTAGTTGCGTATTCAGATTTTCAGTCGTATTTTTCGATTTGTTTCCTGTATTTATTCTGTGTGATGAATTCCTTATATGATTGTTTTGTTTTGGATTTGGATTCGTGGACACGGAGTCAGCCCTAGTCTGAACCGAAGGACCCGATCCTAGTATATTACTCGATTTGGATATTCTGATAATTAGAATTGACCGATTTTAGTTTTAAATATCATTTTCCAATATTATATATTTTCCATGATTTTCTAGATTTTTCTGGAATTAAATAAAAATCTTCAAAACCGGTGTCGGCCAGTGCCGCTGACCGATTCCTGGATTTTTAATTCTCAAACGGTTTGGAATTTCTAAATGATTCTTTAGACATTATTCCTTAGAATCATATTTTCTACCTACATTCTTTTTCTGAGGATTTTATGATTTTATGGAAATTCCAACGGAGTCGGTAAATTATTGATTCCAGGATTTTTAATTTTAAAACTATAAAGTATTTCTTTGAACGGATTTCACTATTGGTCTTCATACGTTATTCTTGATTTTTGGTAAAATTTCCAGATCATTCCGAGACACTTGAATTTCGGGCATTTTTCCAATTATCGCATATTCCAATTTCCACCTTGTCATGCCACCTCATTTCCCACTCACCCTCTCACCTAACCCCACTCATTCTCTCTCTCACCCATGGCCGGCCAAGTGGCCACCCTAGGGACACCTCACCCCTCCCCTTTCACACAAAGCCCCCTTGCATTTATCCTATTTCAATCTCCTTTACAAAATCCCCAACCTATATAATCCTTTTCATTTGCAAATCACCCTTTTTCTCTTCCACTTCAACAAGAGAGCTCCTCCAAAATCCTCTCATCTCCTCCACCAAACCCTAGCTTCAAGATCCATCTCAAGACTTCAAGAACCCATCTAGGGCTTCACCACAAGGGCTCATCTCCAACCACCAACCCCAAGGCAACACCAAGATCCACTCCTTCAACCCTAGCTTCAACAACAATTCATGGATTGAAGCCATCATCTTCTTCATCTTGGATCAAACCCCAAATCCAACCCATCCATGTGAGTACCTTACTCACCAAGACCTAGATAGCTCTCTATATTCTTGTGATGTGAACTCTTGAACACTTGCACCATAAAAATCACATTTTTGCCATCAAGAACAACCTCCAAGTTCTGTTCTGTAAACTGCTCCCCGACCAGTATTAGTCGACTTGACCTAGAACCTAGTCGACTAGAACACTTAGCTGAAACCTAGTTTTTCTGGAAAACACAGTATTAGTCGACTTACCCCAAATATTAGTCGACTGATCAACCCTCTGGAAATCCCTATTAGTCGACTCCCGAATTCACCTAGTCGACTAACCCTCCTTAGACCAGAAACCTTAACTCTCGGCCCTAGTCGACTTGACTATATTATTAGTCGACTATAGACTATTAGTCGACTACCCATTCTTCCCTAGTCGACTAATTTATCCTGAGACAGAAACCCCAACTTTCTATATCACAGACTTAGTCGACTTAAGTATCTGTTAGTCGACTTAAGATCATTATTAGTCGACTACCCCTCCTAACCTAGTCGACTAACTATTCCCTGAAACCAAACCCAACTCTCTGGAAACCAGTTCTAGTCGACTATACCAGACTGTTAGTCGACTAACTCCACTATTAGTCGACTACTCTTCCATCCTAGTCGACTAACTTTGCCTAGCCATCTTAGTTGATTCCTTTCTTGAACATGAACCTTACCCTCTAGACTTACATCACCTATAGGTATTACTTGACTTGTCTTTAGACACACATCATCTTCCATTCTTTCTCTCTCTCATCTTCACTCTACATATTTATATCCCAGGTTGCGGCGCATTCCGAACTTCAGTGGATTACGGATAATTCGGTATATTGGTGACTCAGGCGAGTATTCTCGCTACCCTCTTACTTTACTATTTCATTGATTATGCAAATGTTCTCGCTCTAGCTCTATGTATTTTATTTCATGTTTCATGTCTTTTACTGTGCTATACTATGCGTGGCCGACCCTTCGTGGTCGTTGTACTTTGGGTTACTTTTATATTACCTTGCCATACCATTACCTCGGACTATTCAGTTGCATGCTCTTATTTAACACATGTATATCACCTGACCATCTAGAGTGTTATCACCTGACCACCTGACATACTACTATTTGGCTAGACCCTCTTGGTATGACCTGACTTACCCAGACTATTATCAACCTCTTGACATAACTTATCACCTGATTATTATCAATCTCTTATATGTTTGGTTGCTTATTCATTATCACCATCCTATCATGCTATCACCTTACACCCAGCATGATAACTTGACTTGTAATTATCATCTTTACGGGGACCTTGACTTATGATTCTGTGTCATGATCAGTGACTTGTTCTCCTGCTTTACATGCAGTGACCTGACTATATATATATTTGTGTACTCCTGATTCCTGATCATGTCTATTTCCTGTTTTTCCCGTAAAGTGATAATTAAACTATTGAATCTTAAAATGGACCAACTTGTATTGGGTCGGGGGAAACATGCGGATATCGATATGTGTTCGTGTTTACAGTGGCATTAGGTTGTGCACTATATATCCGGTCTTACCTGTGGTACTCCAGGGGACCGAGGGGAGTGCTTTCTCCCTTTCCTGTTTACTGTCATGACAAGGGCATACATAAGACCCTCCTGTTAGCCTAGCGGCAGGTTCCGTCTTCAAGCAACGGAACAATACTGGGCCGTGGTCCCGGGTATGCACGGGACCCACTGTAAACATAGTTCGTTGATACAACCGCTGTTTCCAATAACAACCTCGACTTGCTTATATATGGATGTATGTGAGTTGGCCGTACACCGAGACACATACCGAGATATATGGGTTAGACGAGTAATAATAAAGTGTCATAATAACCGGCTCTTTAAGTTGTAAGTAGAGGTATGTGGAATGGGACGCATACCAAAGCCTACATCTTAAATAGCTATGAATCTGTGATGTGCCTTACCGTATTTGCTTTTCCCGGACTTTATATCGGATTTCCTGTTTTATGAGTATTATGTGTAGCTCGAGTTTTATGATGCTTATGTTATACCTGTTCTTATATATATATACTTCATTTGTGTTCTAACCCTCCTGTCTTCTGAGTTTGATACTTGCGTTCCTCCTGGCTCGCCACCCGGCTTTGTATCCTACTCGCCTGGGGAGTTTCACTGACTCCCCTGGATTCTCACGTCCAGGTTATGGAGCTAAGAGCGGGTGGATTCTCCCAGTTGCTGTTCAGAGTAGCGGTAGCGTGGAGCTTCAGCCGAACTTTCAGAGCCACATCCTTCCAGGCCCCCTGTGTGCCTCTCGAGTTTCCTCTTAGCAACTCGTGAGTGCTCTTTTATACTTTTCACTTGTACAGTTCCTTGTATACATGTATGTGAGCCCCTTTTATACTGTTCATATATATTGTGTATCTCTTGTATTCCCGCATTTGCGCATATTAGTGATATGATATTCATGTAATATTAGATCACTACTGGTGATAATTCTGTGATTGTATATATGTGTTGGAATGTATAATGCACCATATGCTTCCGTACTCCGATTCTTGTCTGTACTGATGCTTAGCGTATATACGGGAAGGTACTTCGGACTTACGTATATACGTTGCAGTGACGACCCCGTATTCGTGGAATCGGGCGTTACAGAACCGCCTAAGGGATAGCTTCGCCTGGAAGCTTAAAGAAGGACTCTTCAGTTCTTGGATTCCCAATCAAGAAATCTAGGAAAATTCAGGGAATCGAATTCCCTAAGATTAACAGATCATAATTTATCATTCTGGACTCATCGAAAGACAGCCAGAAATCGGCTTTAAGAGAGAGATGAAAATCTCTAATCAAAGGGAAAAGATCCCTACCTGCAATCGGTCGTTCGATGACCGGATGAGGAGAAGGACCCTCCGTCGTAGAGGTTGCGACCTCTTTTCCTGCTCGTCTCTTAGGAGCCATTGAGGAACAGAGGAGGTTCTTAGATTCTCAAGTAAAGAAGAAAGAAGAAGAAAAGAGTCAGGTGCTCTGGAAATTTCAAAGAGAAGTGATGACCTTCTCTCTCAGCTCGATCAGGCTTTTATAGGCTGATGATTGCCTAAACGACGCCTCGAAAAGAGCACAAGCTGTCATTTCAAATTAATTTGAAACGGCGCCTAAAGTGCCTTCCCGAGAAGCGCTGATTCAGTCCCACTAAGGGCTAACTCCGCCACGAGTCAAGTGCTGACTTAGCGCGACGTATCGATAGCTTCGCCGAAAAGCATGCCTTAGTTCCGCTAAAAGCACAGTCCGAACTCGCGGAAACTCCATGTTAGTTTCGCTGGAAGCGCGTTCCTGATTCAGAAAGGATTCTGTCTTTTACTTCACATGAAGTCTAGCTCCGCCAGACCAATTCAGTGAAGGAGAAGCAAAAACAGATAAGCAGAAAATAAACTTTTATTGATTTAAAAGGGAAGGTACATTGATACTACTACATCAAGGTTGTGTTTCGTACAACAGAATCATTTTGCTCAAAAGGCATACAAGTGGTCCTATCTACTTCCAAGCCTAACCAACTGGACACGAAAGGCCTTCCTCCTGCACAAGGCTGTAATCCTTCGCATAATGGTAGATTTTGCCATCAAGGAGCTGGATCTTCTTTGATCAAAATTGGCAAAGGATCGATTGCCACCAGAAGGCTGGATCTTCTTTGATGAAAATTGGCAATGGAAGGATCCAAGACCTTACAGGTGACGTCTGCTTTCCCGAAGTGGATCATCTTGGATAAGCGACAACCAGCCTCGCCTCGAAGTGGATCATCTCGGATAAGCGACTGCCAACCTCTTCTGGGAACACACATCAGCTGCTCTAGTTTGTTCCTCCTGCTTAGGATTAAAGTTTCAACTGGAAAAGCAAGAGACAAGTCTCTGATCTCTTTCATCAGATCGAAAGGCTGGCGAACATAGCTCACTGCAATGCAAACTGAAACAAGTTAGCAGTAAGTCAAAGGAAAAGCTGCAAAAGTGAAATGCTAAGTCAAATTCTTTGGGGTGAAGCAATTTATATCCGATTCAGTTGCAGTTTAACAATGGATTTCAGTTTCAGTTAAGCAGAGGATAGCCTCGCTTGCACAATGATGATGGGCTATGATTGAGATTAAAAATAAAGTTCAGATATGCTTAGTCTCAATGCGAATCCGCTGTAGCAAGGGCTTGAGCGGGTTGTGATCCTCAGGGAAGGATGCGATGCAAGCTTTTCGGCCGATTCCCTTGTATGCTTCAAGTAAGAAGAAAAAGATTAGATTTGTGATGAAAATATGAGATTAAAAACGTGGTTTTGCTGATCTTCTACCACAACCCTATTGCAAATTAAAGAGCTTGATCTTCATCTTAAGATTGATATGACTCACCCTAGGTTATTGCAATTATATCAAGCAAGAGAAATTAATACACGATTCTAACTAAGTTATATTACTCAAAAACCTAACTATGGTTCCTCCTAACATTTAGGTACAGCCTAATAGAAGACGAATCCCAACTTATGCTGTCCTAGTTCTTAAGTTGAAGTCATGAAAAGTCTTTTTATCATGTAGCCTAGATTAAGAATTTTAAGTATTTTTAATCTTCTAGAATTAGTTGCCTTTTAAACCTAGGGTTTCTAGTGATGTTCATTAATCGGATCAAGTTTTAATTGCTTCTAGGGTTGCTTCAAGAATCTCAGCAAACCACTAGGAGGATTAGTTCTTCATAATTATTTTTATCTTTTCAATATTTATTTTTTTTTATTTTTATGAGAAGATTGCAAAAGAAAGAAAAAACGAAAACAAGAAAAGATCGAAGATTAAAACACGAGAGAGATGACAAAAGAAATAAAATAAAGTGCAGAAATTAAACAGAGAACAAAAGAGTGACTTTTATTTCGATGAACTGCAGGTTACACAATCGTCTCCTTCTCCACAACGAGCATGAATAAAAATTACAACTTCGCAGAAATTTAAAAATAGCTAAAGAAACCCTAATTGTCTCTGCATGCCCCTCCCTGTTGCGAATGCACGGATATTTATAGTGCAGAATGTAGAGGAGTCCCGGATAGAAGTGCCAACCAAATCTGGTACCCATCTCTATCCAAACTGCCGCGGATGCGCGGCTTTTGCCGCGCCTCCGCGGCAGTTTAGTGGCTTCTGGCCACGCGCTTTGACGCGTGGCCTCTCCTGGTCCGTCCATGTGGGCTTCTGCTTTTAGAAGTGTGATCCTTGGCCTTTTAATCTAGATTTTCGAGATAACTTGATAATCAAGTTACTCTTAATCCAGATTTCTTCAAATCCTCTCTCCACGAAATTCCTGTTTATCTTGGCTTTTTATCCTTATCCCGCAGGTGTTTAGGGTTTGATAGAAGTCTATCCAACCCTAATTTCTGATATTTGCAACTTTTAGCCCTTGTATTTACATTTTGAATCTTTGTATTTGCGCTTCTTCACCTGGGCTTCAAACATGGGCTTGGATCTGGGCTTTGGGCTCTTTTAGCTTTATTCTTTATTAAATTGATAATTTGAGGCCTGCACATATTAAATAAAGAAATATTAATAATTGTGCATTATAATATGAATAAATGTGCAAATGCGATGGTATATATGATGTCAATTATGCATTTTTCACTACCTATCACACCCCCACACTTATCTTTTTGCTCGTCCTCGAGTAAAAATCAAAAAGAAAGAGAAAAATCTAATCTAGCTAACTCACTTTCGTAGGAATCACCGTTGCACTTAGCATGTGCAACAAGCCGTTAAACCTCTAGGTTACCCTAGAGGACGAGTGTTGTCTCGTGAGGGTTTTCAGCGGATTGCACCCACAAAATCCATAAAAAGGAAAATATTTGAATTATTATTGAAGAGACTAAGTAGTCTATAAGTTTTAGGATTATCATTTTTATTTATTCTTCAAACCTGGTCTTTATAAAGTCAATTGTTATTCATTTTAGGTAAGGATTAAAAGTGAATTTCTAATATAGTCTTTTTTGTTACCAAAAGTCATACGCACCCTTGTGAATCTAGGAATTCCTTAACTTGGACTCTCATGCCTCATTATTATTTTTATAACATCATCTAATTTTCTTTCGTGTAAGTATCAAGGCTTCTTGAGGCCCTCATACCTAACTAATTGACTATTAGATGTGTTAATATATATATATATATATATATATATTTTTTGGCATGTATAACTCATCTAATTTCTTTCGTATAAGTATCAAGGCTTCTTGAGGCCCTCATACCTAACTAATTGATTATTAGATGTGTTAATACATATATTATATTTCTTAGTTTTCTTAGGCTTTCTAATCCACCCATGTAGCGAACTTAAAGTCGGTGGCTCCCAAACCGTTGGCTTTAGGGCACCAGGTGAGAAAACACCCCGCGGACTCAAATTCGAGTGAACTAGGCCCCAAAACTAAGGACTTTATTTTATTTACTCACCTTTAGGCATGAATACTTATGCTTCTTGAGGCACATGTATCAGCTTAATTGGTGATTATTTTTTTTTTTTTTTTTTTTATGAGGCACAAGGTCTTTGTCTTAGAATCCTAGATATGCATTTGGTATGCACATTTCATTAAGGTAAAAATCAAGACTAATTATTTATTCAATTTCTCTCCTATACCTAAAAATTAAACAATTTATTTATCTTGACCAAGTTTTTAGAAATCCTAATCATGATTTTCCTAATCCTTAAAACTAACTTAGATTTCTTTCAAAAAATAAGTCAAAGTATTTCCTTTTTATAACATTTTTTTTATTTTTTTTTATTTTTTATTTTTTTTATTTTTTATTATTTTTTTTATAACATTTATTTTTTTTTTTTTTTTTTAAATATATACCCTTCCCCCACACTTGTTTCATGCATTGTCCCTAATGTATGAATGAAATGTATGGAATGCATGAATTGGCAGAAAGATATAATCACCGATATAGTGGGTCAAAAGACCCATTGCCGCATTAGCTTCCGGCACAGACTCCAAAAAGATTTTAAGACGTTGACCATTTACCTTGAATGAATTGCCATTTTTGGGATCGTAGATCTCTATGGCTCCGTGTGGAAACACCGTCTTAACAATGAATGGTCCTGTCCATCTTGACTTCAATTTGCCGGAAAGAGATGAAGTCTAGAGTTGTAAAGTAAAACTTTTTGTCCTTGGACAAAAGTTTTTCTCGTGATGAATTTATCGTGAAAAACCTTAACTCTATCCTTCGCAATCTTCGCATTCTCGTATGCATCATTCCTCAACTCCTCTAGTTCAGAAATTTGTAATCTCCGAAACTCACCCGCTCTATCTAAATCGAAATTTAGCTGCTTAATTGCCCATAGGGCCCGGTGCTCTAGCTCGACAGGAAGGTGGCAAGCCTTTCCAAAGACTAGTCTATAGGGAGACATTCCTAGAATCGTCTTGTAGGCAGTCCTATATGCCCATAGGGCATCCACCAGTTTGATGGACCAGTCCTTCCTATTCTGATTTACAGTCTTCTCCAAGATGAGCTTGACCTGTCTATTGAAAACTTCTACCTGTCCGCTAGTTTGAGGATGGTAGGGCGTAGACAACTTATGTGTTATGGCATATTTTCGCATAAGAGCTTCAAAAGTTCTATTGCAAAAATGTGTGCCATTGTCGCTAATGATGGCTCGAGGGATTCCAAAGCGTGAGATGATATTATCTTTCAAGAATTTGACAACAACTTTGTTGTCATTTGTCTTGCAAGGGACAGCTTCTACCCACTTCGACACATAGTCTACGGCCAACAAGATGTATTGGTGCCCAAACGAATTAGGGAAGGGTCCCATAAAATCAATGCCCCATACGTCGAAAAGTTCTACTTCTAGAATGGGATTTAGGGGCATCATATTTCGTTTGGAAATTCTTCCTATCATTTGACATCTTGTGCAAGTCTTGCAATACTCAAATGCATCTCTAAACACAGTTGGCCAATAAAAGCCACTTTGCAGAATTTTCTCGGCAGTTTTGCGGGGACCAAATGTCCACCGCAAGCGAACTCATGACAAAAAGCTAGCACGCTTCTAGTCTCCTCGTCGGGGACACATCTCCTAATGATTTGGTCGCTACAATATTTGAAAAGATAAGGATCTTCCCACATGTAATACCGAACTTGAGACAAGAAACGGTATCTATCCTGTTTGGACCAACTAGGTGGTGTTTGGTTTGTGACTAAGTAATTTACTATGTCAGCAAACCATGGCTCCTTAGAGATGGCTAGAAGTTGCTCATCGGGAAAATTGTCATTGATGGGCAGCTCGACAGAAGGTGCGTTGGGCACACGAGAGAGATGGTCAGCTACGACATTTTCGACACCTTTTTTATCTCGAATTTCGAGATCAAATTCTTGAAGTAGAAGGATCCAACGAATGAGTCGGGCCTTCGCATCTTTCTTAAGCATAAGGTATCGCAGAGCAGAATGGTCAGTGAAGATCGTGGTCTTAGTCCCAAGTAGGTAAGGACGGAATTTCTCCAAAGCGAACACTACTGCCAAGAATTCCTTCTCGGTGGTAGTATAGTTCATTTGGGCCTCATTAAGCGTCCTACTCGAATAGTAGATCACGTGCTGCTTATTGTCCTTACGCTGTCCTAAGACAGCACCTATCGCAAAATCAAAAGCGTCACACATGATCTCAAAAGGCTTGGACCAGTCCGGAGGTGAGATGATAGGGGCAGATATAAGTTCCACTTTCAATTTCTCCCAAGCACTATGGCACCTATCATCAAAGATGAAGGACACGTCCTTAGCTAGAAGGTTTGTAAGGGGTCTAGCAATTTTGCTAAAGTCCTTAATGAACCTACGATAAAATCCGGCGTGTCCTAAAAAGGATCGAATGTCCTTCACGCATCGAGGAAGTGGAAGTTTCGCAATGATTTCCACTTTGGCCTTGTCTACCTTAATCCCTTCCCTAGATATCTCATGACCTAGGACAATCCCTTGTTGCACCATGAAGTGACACTTTTCCCAATTGAGGGTCAAGTTCTTCTCGGTGCACCTACTCAGCACTAGCTCCAAATGATGGAGACACTGGTCAAATGAATTTCCATAGACTGAGAAGTCGTCCATGAAAATCTCTAGGAAACGCTCGACCATATCAGAAAACAAGCTTAACATACAACGTTGGAATGTGGCGGGGGCATTGCATAGGCCGAAAGGCATTCGACGGTAAGCAAATGTCCCAAATGGACACGTGAACGTTGTTTTCTCTTGATCCTCCGGGGCTATAGGGATTTGGTTATACCCTGAATACCCATCCAAAAAGCAGTAATACTCATGACCTGCTAATCTTTCCAACATTTGATCGATGAAAGGGAGGGGAAAATGATCTTTCCTAGTGGCTGCATTTAACTTACGGTAGTCTATGCATACTCTCACCTTGGTAGGCAATCGTGTTTGCACTAACTCATGTTTGTCGTTCTCTACCACAGTAAAGCTAGACTTCTTAGGGACCACGTGCATTGGGCTCACCCATTCGCTATCGGAAATGGAATAAATTATCCCATTATCTAACAGTTTTACTATCTCGGCTTGTACAGCCTCCTGCATAAGTGGGTTTAGTCTACGCTGTGGATCCCTTTTCGGTCTAGTCCCTTCCTCAAGATGAATACGATGCTGGACTATCGTAGGGCTCAGTCCCTTAATATCTGCCATAGTCCAACCAATGGCTTCCCTATGTCTCCTAAGGGTTGCCAGCAGGTCCTCCTCTTGCCTATTGGTCAAATTAGATGCAACTATGACCGGTAACGTCTCTTGTTCACCTAGGTAGGCGTACTTAAGATGTTTGGGCAAGGCTTTTAACTCCAAAGAAGGAGTTGGCTCAATGGGTGGCGGTGTGATGCTAGAATCTCCCATTTCTATCGAACTCAGATTTGATTCCCATTCGATCTCATCAAGACTGATATCACTTATTTCTAACTCTTCCTCTTCCTCTGACTCAAATATGATCTCATCATTATGCTCACTCGTCATGTTCTCAATGGAGTTAACCTCAAAGGGTTGGTCGGTCACATCGTAGGGATGCTTACCTAGGTTGAAAACATTGACTTCCTTGGTCATATCCCCAAAAGTCAGTCTCATGGAACCGTTTCTACAATTTATAATTGCATTAGCGGTTGCTAGGAACGGTCTTCCTAAGATAACAGGAGTTTGGGACCTAGGATTAGACACAGGTTGTGTCTCTAAGACAATGAAATCGACCGGGTAAATGAATTCTCCAACCCGTATGAGAACGTCATTGATCTCTCCCTTTGGAACTTTGATAGAGCGGTCAGCCAACTGAATAGTAACTTGGGTCGGGTTGAGTTCACCTAATCCAAGTTGTTGATACACGGAGAAAGGGAGCAAATTGATGCTGGCTCCTAAATCGAGGAGTGCTCGATTGATTTCGGCTCGACCTATGGTGCAAGAAATGGTGGGGCAACCTGGGTCCTTATACTTGATAGGGATCTGGTTGGACAGTAGCTCACTAATGTTAGTGGCTAGAAAAACCTTCTTAGGCACATTAGTCTTTCTTTTCTTGGTGCACATGTCCTTAATAAATTTGGCATAACTAGGGACCTGTTGGATTGCATCAAGAAGTGGAATGTTGAGCCTAACTTGATTGAACACCTCTAATAATTTCTCCATGTGTGCATTGTTGTTGCTTCTAAGCCTATTTGGAAATGGAGCTATAGGCTGGTGCAACTGATCTGCTGACTTTTCAGCTTCAGTTTCCTTGGGACTGGATGGAGAAGGAGTGGAGCTAGATGGAATGGATGGCATGGATGGATCCAAGGGCATGGATACTTGATTATCAACTTGTTTCCCCGATCTGAGTGTATGGACCATATGACACTGATTTGGGTCTTGAGCCTCATTGGCTGGCCTAGGATTCCTAGGGTTAGGCAATGGTTGACTCGGTAGGGTACCCCTTTGTCTCTCTTGCTGGCTCAATTGGATCTCTATCCTACTTAGGGCTTGAGCCAGCGTGTCTTGGCTTTTAACTAGGGTGTCCATCTTCCTTTCCATGTTGGACATCCTTGTTTCCATTTGTGAATATTGGAAAGAAGGTGGCTGATTTTGACTGGGAAAACCTTGCTGATAGGGCGGATTTTGGAAATTGTTGGAGAATTTGGGCCTAATCTGCTCATTGTTACTTGGGCCCCATGAGAATTGGGATGGTTTCTCCAACCGGGATTGTAAGTGGGTGCATAAGGATTGTTGGCGGGCCTTGTGAAGGCCGCACTCGTATGTTCGGGCAAGCTTTGATGCGCGATGAAAACAGGACATTCCTCGAACACATGGTTCATATCTTGACAATAAGTACAGCCCGCCGAAGATGTTGGGCTGACTTGGTTCACAGAGACTGGCTCTTTAGTTTCAAGAGCCTCTAGTCTACGCATAACAGCAGCTAACTTAGCATCGGTTGCTACGTTGGCCTCAATGGAATGGATACCTCCTTTAGAAGAAGTAGGGTCATTGGTCCTAGATTTTTCAGGAGTAGGGTCCCATTGGATGGATTTTTCAGCTAATTCCTCAAACAATGTCCATCCTCATCTTCATTCTTTTGCAGAAATCCTCCTTGACACATGGATTCTAACAGTGTTTTAGTAGAATAATCTAATCCATCATAGAGAACTTGGCAAAGTCGCCATTTCTCTATCCCATGGTGAGGACATTGGGCAAGGAGATCCTTAAAACGCTCGAAGTATTTCCAAAAAGGTTCATTGGCTGTTTGCTTAAACTGGAGGATATTCTTCCTAATCAGTGCAGTCTTGTGAACGGGATAAAATTTCTTTAAGAAGGCCTTAATGAAATTATCCCAAGAAGATATAGAACCGGCCTCTAGACTGTAGAGCCATTTCTTTGCTAAATCCTTCAAAGCAAAGGGGATAAACCTAAGTTTGATAGCATCGTCTCCTAACTTAGGCATATTCATCATTTGACATACTTCTTCAAATTCCCTTATGAAGAAGTATGCATCCTCAGATTCAAGTCCGTGAAATTTGGGAAGAGTGTTGATGTATTGTGGCTTGAGTTCATATGGGTCAACACTTTCGATAGTGAGCTGGATGCAAGAAGGAAGAGAGGTTCTAATAGGATAGAACCTATCTTGGAGTGACTGTTGTTGTGCCATGTGTGAGTCGGGCTTGAGCTCGGGTGGTGAACTAGTTCTAGTTAGCCTGGATGTGAGTGGGTCTCTCGACCAAGCGGTCATGCACAATCAGCAAACAAGTTCACCCAATCAATCAAAAAGAAAAAGAAAAACAAACAAAAATCCTATTCTAGGGTTATCCTTGACCTAGACGACTCCTAACTTTAGACTGTCCTTAGGAGGTCTATTGTCGACGTCAACCACGAGCTAATCGGCCAGTTTAGGGCAAGACCGGTGGGAGGTTTTCCGTCGGAGACGTTCCTTAATTAAATAACCACCGTTCTTCGGGCTTTCGGCCCTCAATCCCTTCGCTAGACACCGATTTGGCAAGGGTTAATTTCGAACAACTTTCCTTCTTCGGTCAATCTCCTATTGAGTCCGAGTTACCTTAGGGCCAACGTCTAGTCAAGTTTTAATTAGGGTTAGGGTTGTGAGTGTGACTGGTATGATTTGTGGGCCAAGGAAGGGTGATGAAATCCCCACCTTATCTTTGTTATGGGTTATGCCCTTAAAATGGATTAGTGTACGTGTAAAGCGGTAGAAAAGTAATCACTCAAGAAAGCGGTAAACAAACAAGAGTGCTTCCTAATCTATATGCTATGCAAACGTACCTTGTCGCCAGCACTCTTCAACAGAATAAAAGAATTAAAATAGACACGTGCCCTAAAATGCAAGAGTCTAAAAAATTTTTTTTTTTATTTTTTTCAACAAATAGGTTAATGTTAATTATTAACAGTTGCAGAGTGATTACAGAGAGGAAATAACACAGCAGAAAATATTTTTTTTGCACTGCAGAGAAACCTGCAGAAAAATGAATTAGTAGTGAGCTACAAGTGCCGCGGATTCGCGGCTTTTGCCGTGGATTCGCGGCAAACTTGTAGGTCCAAGTGCTCTGCCTTCGAGGGCAGAGGCACTGGATAGCAATATGTGTCTTCTGCTGCTCTGTTTCTGCTTTTTGTTCTCTGTACCTGCAACAGAAAAGAAAGAATGATTAGAACAAAGAAATCGTGTCGTTCCTTCCCCGGCAACGGCGCCAAAATTTGATTGAGATTAAAAATAAAGTTCAGATATGCTTAGTCTCAATGCGAATCCGCTGTAGCAAGGGCTTGAGCGGGTCGTGATCCTCAGGGAAGGATGCGATGCAAGCTTTTCGGCCGATTCCCTTGTATGCTTCAAGTAAGAAGAAAAAGATTAGATTTGTGATGAAAATATGAGATTAAAAACGTGGTTTTGCTGATCTTCTACCACAACCCTATTGCAAATTAAAGAGCTTGATCTTCATCTTAAGATTGATATGACTCACCCTAGGTTATTGCAATTATATCAAGCAAGAGAAATTAATACACGATTCTAACTAAGTTACATTACTCAAAAACCTAACTATGGTTCCTCCTAACATCTAGGTACAGCCTAATAGAAGACGAATCCCAACTTATGCTGTCCTAGTTCTTAAGTTGAAGTCATGAAAAGTCTTTTTATCATGTAGCCTAGATTAAGAATTTTAAGTATTTTTTAATCTTCTAGAATTAGTTGCCTTTTAAACCTAGGGTTTCTAGTGATGTTCATTAATCGGATCAAGTTTTAATTGCTTCTAGGGTTGCTTCAAGAATCTCAGCAAACCACTAGGAGGATTAGTTCTTCATAATTATTTTTATCTTTTCAATATTTATTTTTTTTTTATTTTTATGAGAAAGATTGCAAAAGAAAGAAAAAACGAAAACAAGAAAAGATCGAAGATTAAAACACGAGAGAGATGACAAAAGAAATAAAATAAAGTGCAGAAATTAAACAGAGAACAAAAGAGTGACCTTTTATTTCGATGAACTGCAGGTTACACAATCGTCTCCTTCTCCACAACGAGCATGAATAAAAATTACAACTTTCGCAGAAATTTAAAAATAGCTAAAGAAAACCCTAATTTGTCTCTGCATGCCCCTCCCTGTTGCGAATGCACGGATATTTATAGTGCAGAATGTAGAGGAGTCCCGGATAGAAGTGCCAACCAAATCTGGTACCCATCTCTATCCAAACTGCCGCGGATGCGCGGCTTTTGCCGCGCCTCCGCGGCAGTTTAGTGGCTTCTGGCCACGCGCTTTGACGCGTGGCCTCTCCTGGTCCGTCCATGTGGGCTTCTGCTTTTAGAAGTGTGATCCTTGGCCTTTTAATCTAGATTTTCGAGATAACTTGATAATCAAGTTACTCTTAATCCAGATTTCTTCAAATCCTCTCTCCACGAAATTCCTGTTTATCTTGGCTTTTTATCCTTATCCCGCAGGTGTTTAGGGTTTGATAGAAGTCTATCCAACCCTAATTTCTGATATTTGCAACTTTTAGCCCTTGTATTTGCATTTTGAATCTTTGTATTTGCGCTTCTTCACCTGGGCTTCAAACATGGGCTTGGATCTGGGCTTTTGGGCTCTTTAGCTTTATTCTTTATTAAATTGATAATTTGAGGCCTGCACATATTAAATAAAGAAATATTAATAATTGTGCATTATAATATGAATAAATGTGCAAATGCGATGGTATATATGATGTCAATTATGCATTTTTCACTACCTATCAGGCTAGCTCAGCATAAGCCAAGTCCTAGCCTCGCCTATATGGCTATGCCAGACTGATCCTGAGGGACGCAGTCTTGACCCTACCTATATGGCAAGACTGGCTCAACTTTGAAGAGACTAAGTCCCAAGTTTTGCCTGTGTGGCGAACTTAGCAAGCAAGCATGCAATGATCTTTCTTTGTTCAAAAGATAGCTTCGCCGGGAAGCTGGGAAACAAGGCTGAAACCCTTCTCTGCAGATCAGTCAGATATAAAATGAAGAGTAAGGGAAATCAATCCCTGAGGCAGCTGTTAAAGCTAAATTAAGGGAGATAAACTCCCTAAAAGTTATCAGTTCATTGGTAAAGTCTCTGGATGACCGAGACTCACCGGTTCTTGGCCGGATAATGACCAGAGTAGGCATCCCCACTAGTTTAGAGATCTGAGTATCTCTCTCTAATAATCAAGAGAAGATATGAGCAGACCGCTTCTCTTCAGAGGACCTCAGGTGTCCTATTTATAGGCCTCATGGCCTGAGCGCACCGCTGCGGCTTCAAGCATAGAAGCGCGAGCGGATTTAAGGCATTTATTGAGCCTTGAGAAAGGGAACGGTTTCCCTCGAAAACGCGCAAGGGAGGAATGATCTCCCTCGTCAATGTGAATTTATTGCGCCTTGAGAAAGGGAACGGTTTCCCGCAGAAATGTGCAAGGGAGGAATGATCTCCCTCGATTAATCCAAAAGAAGTTATTTCAACTTCGGAAAGGAAATAATCCTTCTCGTAACTAGGCAAAAGGCTGTTGGCCTCGGGAAAGGAACATCATTCCAAAGCGAACTTATTCCGGAAGGCTCGGACGCGGAGCCACTCAGACACGAAGCTACCCGGACGCGAAGCTGCCCAGATGCGAAGCTACCCAGAGTCGCGAATCTACACGATTCTTCGGCGAATCTATCCCAAAGCAGGATTAAAAGCGAAGCTGAACTCAACCACCATGGCGACGTTCATACTTCACATGCCACCGATCAAAGCAATTCAAAGTATTTCAAAGTCTGAGCCATTCCATTACAGACTTTCAAAAACTTTGAAGGGGGTCTTGTTGACACTTTAAAAAGACAAGATCCTGACTGGCCTGAATAATGTCTAAACTTGTTGACATTTACAAAAGACAAGTGACAGACAAGCTGACGACCAGTTCTGTACTTGTTGACATTTACAAAAGACAAGTGACAGACAAGCTGACGACCAGTTCTGTACTTGTTTACATTTACAAAAGACAAGTGACAGATAAGCTGGCAACAGTTTTCACCCATCCCCGAGGGACAAAGAAGCAACTTGGACTCTACTGATCCAGTGAAGCAGACAGTGAGCTCCGGATTGTCTCTAAACAAACCTCAGCAGGTCTAAGATGCTAGCACTTAGCATCACATGAGCCCAAAGGAATAGCCTCGCCTGAGAGGCTAAGATCACCTAACTTCGCCTTGAAGTCATTCACAGCTCCGTCAGGAAGCTAACTTATAGCTTCGACTGAAGTGCTCAGTTAACTCCGCAGAGAGTTAGATTCGCTTGAAGCCACATGCAACCGCGCAGAAGGATATTCGGTAGCTTCGCCACAGATATTATCTAACTCCGTAAAGAGCTTTCTTCTGACTTCGCCAGATGCTTCTTCCAGCTCCGCTGCGAGCTCGACGCGGGCAGCTCCGCTGTGGGTCCGTCATGGTCAACCTTTGACCAACTAAATCTCCAGATGAGATCAAATCTATTCAGGATCGAGATCAAATCCAATCAAGATCAAATCTGAGATCAAATTTGGCAGTTGATTGCCATAATCTCTTGACTCTCCTAAAACGAGTAAGTGGATCAAGGGGATCTTCCAATTATATGAAAAGGATCAAAACAAATCAGGAGACCGATCTACCTGCTACTTCTAGCTTCGCAGAAGCTGATTCTAGCCTCGCAGCAAGGCTACTTTCCAGATTTGAACAGATTTAATTCAATCTGTTTCCATATTTTCAAGGGACAATTATACCCTTACTCTCCCTATAAATAGCCCACCAGGGGCACAAGGAGAGAGGACCTACACACGCAAGGACTTCTACACGACGCGAAAGGGCGTGCATAGGCAGAGAGAGGCTAAACAGAGATTTATTCTCTTACTTTTAAAATTCAGAGACTTCAGAGAATCACTTCTCTAATCAGGGTGCTGATACCCTAATACCTTCTTCTCAAGGAATCTCTGGAACCAGGCGAGAAGGAATTCATAAGTGAAGGCGGTTTTGAGAAGTAACAAGAGGGTTCTACCAACCTTCTGTTCTCCGATTCCCCGAACCAGGCGAGACGGTAATCTCATCGATCGCATTGTCAAAGGGACAAAGTGGTCGCGCGCTAACCAGACTCCTATCGGCACACTTCTCCAGAATCTCAGAGGAGATCTACTTGTAATCTTTTGTGTTACTTGTAATTTAGCTCCTCTACACTTTTTTGTAAGTTTTTCCCTTTGCAAATCAATGGAAAACAAGCTCCTTCAAGAACTCTTAGACTCGCAAGTCTCTCACTTTTTCCCGTAAGAACAACACACGCAAGCACACTAGCTTGCCGAGGTCACACCTCTACAAAGAGCTCTCTCAAGAACTCTACACAATACGAACACACTAATTCGCCTCCTCAAATACAAAGATGAAAACTTGGTGATCTCTACGCTTTGGTCACCAAAAATACTCTCACAACAAATGATCCCTAGAGGATGGATATAGCAATGGAAAGCTCAAGTTTGTGTGAGAAAACAAGATAGATTTGTGGAGAAAAAACTCAAGAGAATGCTTTTGAAAACTCAAGTAAAACACTCTTTAAAACTCTCCTTCTGATATGAAAGTTTTAGCCCAAAAACATGTGGAGAAAAACTTCGTGGAAGGTGAAAAAAAACTAGCTCAAAAACTTCTCCAAAATCTTAACCAAAACTGGCCCAAAACACCACTTTTATAAGGCAGTAGAAAATTAGCCGTTAGGGACCAGATGGCCTGTTGGTCGACCGGTCGGTCAATCGGCCAACGATCATATTTCAGACCGTTGGGGTTGGCAGTCGACTGCCCGGTCAACCACACCCAGGTCTGGACCTGTCGGTTGACCGAGGCAAGAACCAGAGAGCACTGCTCTCTGGTGGTCGATTGCTCGGTCGACCGAGGCCAGATCCAGATAGCAAACTCTCTAGATCGGTCGACCGTCCGGTCATCCGGGCCCTCAAGCCAGGGCTATGTGCACATTTTGTGCACATCGGTCGACCGCTCATCGACCGACCTCTGGTTCGGTCGACCGGTCGGTCGACCGCCAGAAGCCCAGGTCAGGGTTTTCAGGATTAAAACTTGATCTTTTTAAAATCCTAAAATTTTATTTAAATCCACAAAAATAAGTTCATTGAAATACTTTGAAGTACAAATATGTGTGATAAAAAATCTACACATATTACAAACGAGTTGAACTATTTTTGCGATATAGAAATTTTGTCGTAAAACAAAAATTGTATTTTTCAAAATTAAACTTCAAAATGAAAAATAGTTTTTCCAAAACTTGTTCAAATATAAAAACAAGATATTTAAACAGATTTGAAGCATAGTGGGTATGAACATGATCCAATACATATATAAGATGAAATATCTAAGTTTTTAATAATATGCACTAAATAAAGTTTTGACTGTAACAAAACTTAAAAGCTTCAAACTAAGTTTTTCTAAACATTTGAACCATCAATATGTATGGATGAAATTCAAAACACATATAAAACATGTAAACTTGTTTGATGAAATCTATTCATAATACATAAAGATTTATACTTTGAAGCTCAAAATCAAAATAATATTTTCAAAAACTAAAACTATTTCTTTTGAAAACACATATAAATCGTGTGTGTGTGTGTGTATGAGCTTGATCAATTCACAACTAATCCATCCTTTACATTTTATCTAAAAACACAAAATCTTAGCACTTACAAACACGACTCAAGTCTTGAAAATCGTCTTCTCGATCTTGATTTGGTCCAAAACTTGATCCAAAGAGCTAGACTCCTCTTGAGTACTTGATGCGATCTTGAAGCGCGAGCTCTTGAATCAACACATGCTAGCTTCGAAACTTGACTTCGAATCTTTCATTAAAGCTAAACACTGACTAAGATCCTGGTAGAATATCTGAAACTAAATGAACACAAGATCATTAGTACTAAACCTTCATGAGTTAATCATAATCAAAACTAAAGTGATGGGCTTTTGGGCCAATAGATGCTTGCAATCAATCTTCCAATGACCTTCCCTGTGACAAAAGTGACACGCTTTTGATGAGCCTAAACCTTTCTTTCCTTCTCCTCTTCCTTCCTTCCTATGACCACTAAACTCGATCTTGTCTACTCCTCCTAATTTGGCATTTTCTTAATCTTATTAGATAAGAGAGTTGATGTAACCTCCTCCAAGATGAGTCTTTCCTTATCGTAGAGTATGGTGGTGACAATGTGATCATATGACTGTGCAAGCGAACTGAGAAGTATCAACACTCTGTCCTCCTCATCGATCTTGACGTCAACAGTTAAAAGCTCGCTGATGATCTTGTTGAAGAAGTTTAAATGCTCCAACACTGTTGTCTCTTCATTCATGCACAGTCCATATAGTTGTTTCTTGAGATACAGCTTGTTGGAGAGACTTTTCATCATATACAACGTTTCTAACCTTAACCACAATCCTGTAGCAGTTTTTTCATCCATTACATTGTATATCACCTTGTATGCGCGACATAATTAGATCGTGCTTGCCGTCTTTAGATCCATCTCCTCTCAATTCTCATTTGACATACCTACAGATTTTGATAACTTACCCTATAAGATCTTGTGAAGACCCTGTTGCACAAGTAACGTGATTATCTTTTGGAAGCGTGCACGAAAATATGTATTTTGTAAAATCAGTGAAAGTGTTATGGTGCTTTAGCTTTCTCGATATTTCCGATAGCATATAGGCTATACGGGTTCAATCCACAGGGACGGGAGGTGATAGAAGCATTAACAGTTCATCACATGATTGTTAACAAGTTCTTCTTTATTTAAGAAAGAGAAAAGAAAAATAGAAGTGGTAGGAGGAGAAAGCGATGAAAACATCGATAAGAAAATGTTAAAGAAGTGATTTTGGAATCAGTTTTAAAACAAAGTAAAAAGAGAAGAAAACTCATGATTACTAACTACTAAGTACTTTACTAATCATGCTAACCTCTTAGTGATAGTTGCATCACATAGATCCTTGGCCATCACTAATCTTTGACTTCAAGAGACGTTACAAAGCATGATCCATAAGATTGTTCTCCACATTCAAACCACATTGACAAGGTGCAAGCTACTATTAATCTATCAAAGCCGGTTAGAGGCAAGTATGAAATAAAGCAAACATTGCAAGTTAGCTTGTTAGAAGTTAGGAGTTAGAACCCATCATCATGAGCTATCAATGACTCTTGCAAGAGCAAAGCATTGTAGAGGCTATTAAATTCATGTGGATTATTAAGTAAGTGGTTAGATGATTAGTGGTTAGTAGCTAAATTATCATGAGAGAAAACTAGCTAAGAATCATATTAGAAATTAAAGAAGAAACTATGGAAGAAAAGGATGAAGCTTTCATGCATTGTCACTCTCTATTACAACAACTCTCTCTTTCTCTCCTGAATCACTCTCTGCCCTAATACATGATTTAAAAAGAGAGAAAAATACCAAAAAAAGAAGAAGAATTACACTAATCTACACTATAAAGAGAAACCTTAGCCTACTGCTCTCCCCTCATTCTGGTCTCCAACATGGGTACTTATAGGCAAAGCAATTAGGGTCTGACGAGACGATGCCATCTTGATCAGGGCGAATGACCCTGATCTGTTGGCCGTAGATGCTTCTGGCTTCTATTCGCCCTGATCTTTTGGCCGTAGATGCTTCTGGCTTCTAGAATCTTCTTTATATGTCTGATTTTGAGTATATTGGATTCGTATTTTTTTAAATTCATTCTCAATTTTGGGATCCAGTGTATCTTCTAGAAGATCTCTTCCTTGGTCTTCAAGAAATCTGAATTAAGCTCTTATTGCAACTTTGCCCCTATTCATTCATTATCTGCACAAGAGACCAAAATATGGGTTATTAAATAATATTTTATTCATAAATTAGTAGAAAAAACTAAAATGCAAAATTGGATACTAATCACACTCTCACACTTATCTTTTGCTCGTCCCCAAGCAAAACAAGAAAAATAAAACTAAACTAAGAATGTTATTACACCACTCTCGCAGGTGACGCGATTGCACTGAGTCTGTGCAACAAGCCTTTAAACCTCTAGGTTTTTTTTCTAGAGAAGGGGTTATAGTCTGCTGAGAGTTTTCAGCGGATTACACCTACAAAATCCTTAAAGAAAGAATACAAATATTAGTATTTTTAAAACACATTCTGAAAGAGTGAAAATTTTTGAAATATTTTTACAAAAATTAAGTGATCTAAGGTTTTAGGTTAACCTAAACTATTCATCCTTAATTTAAGTCTCCATTTAAGGACTTGTTATCAATCTAGGTTAAGAAATCAAGACTAAATTGATTATTTGATCTTTCATAAAACCTAGATAATATGCGCTTGTATATTTTTGACATTTAACTTGGACTATGATACCATTATTTTTTTATATATTTATATTTTTTTTATTTTAGTTTAATTAGGATTTCTAGTCTACCATGTAGCGAGCCTTTGACTCCCAGACCAAATTGTGTTAGGGCACCAGATGAGAAAACATCCCTCGAGTTTAAGGACTATAGTAAATAAGGCCACAAAACTAAAGAGTTTATTTGTTTTGACCACTATTAAGCATGACTAATCATACTTTCTAAGGCATAATTAAATAGCTTAATTAATGGACAAGTATTTATTTTTTCTTTTTCTTTTTTTTTTCTTTATAAGGGTATTTAAGTCTTTGTTTAATCCCTTAATGTATAAGTGCATATATCTCTAAGGAAAAAAAATTAAGATCAAATTATCTTTGTAATCTCTCTTCCTTAATCTTAAAAATCAAATAATACCTTTTATTTTGATTGAAACTAAGAAATCATAATCAAGGCTTCCCTAATTTCTAAAATCAACCTAATTTTCATAAAAATGAATAAAAACTTTTCTATTTTTTCAAAAAGTTTGTTAAGAAAGGAAAAAATCCTATACAAAAGAGAAAATTCTAAAAGAAGTGGAAAAAAAAATCTATCTACGTTAATAGACCCTCCCCCGCACTTATCTCATGCATTATCCTCAATGCATCGTGAATGTATAAATGCATGAAAATAAAGAGAGAAGAAGAATTCACCTCAAGGCGTGGTTCCAGTGGAAGTTTGATTGGTGCACGAAATGCGGCCCAATCAAGAGAATGTGGAGTTCGCAGAAACCCACCAGTGACCTCTCTAACATAACCCAATAATTGATTGTATATATGTATGATTTTTATTAGAAATTTTACCCCATCAAATTTTCAATTGTTAAAATTAATTTCAGAATCATTACTTTCTATACCTTTATCCTAGAATGATGGAATGATTGATTTTGGCTCAAGAAGTAGAGAAACTAATATCGACTCAGAAAATTGACTGAAATCAAGTAAAAATTGTGGAGTCAAAATTTGTTCAGGAAGTGGATCCAAATCAAGAAGTTGAAACTCTAGCTCACATTCATTTCCCCACAATAGAATGTGACCTAGCAAGATTGGTGATTCAAATTCAAGAATTACAGGCATGGGAATCAAAACTAGCTCTAAAATGTTGTTCAAATTGCGTAACAAAATAGAAGTCAATATTGATTCAAAAATTAGAACTGGATCACAAAATTGAGGGTCGGGCTCACATTCCTAATTGAGTTCAATTTCTTGAAAATAAAAACTTGTCAATTTGTCAATGAGACTCTAAAAAATATGGTATTGGTTAAGTTAAATATGCTGATCTTGAAAAATTGGTGATTCACTTTCACGATGAACGGGTACAAGATTCAACACTGATTCGGAAAAGTGATTAAAATCGGATAAAGGTACCAGAGGCAATATTGAGTCTGGAAATGAAATTGAATTACCAAGTTGAGGTTCAGGATCACATTCATGCTCAAGTTCAATTTCAGAAAAGAAATAACTTGCCAAAATGTCAATATGGTTCTCAAAATTTTGATGTTGGTTAAGTTCAAATGGGTGTGCTGAAATTGAATCTTGATTTTCAAAGCACCATGATCCTTGAGTCTGATCGATAGAGTTAGAGATTTCAGGATCGGTCAAAAGTTGATAAGAGAGAGTTTCCTCATTCTTATAAGTGTTGATCAATTCGCTCATTTTTTTCTACCAATAGACTGTGTTACAACATTTTGGGTTTGAATCATGTCTTTCATATTATGTGTAATCAGTTTTCTTGAAAAAGGGAGTGTGAAAGTTGGTTTTGAAAATTGTGGTGAAATTGTGAGTACATCAGATTTTTAGATGTCGTTCAGATCACACAAGAGTTCCATACTCATTTTCAGGACCGATGGTTGTTTATTTTGAAGAGGTGGGACTGGAAAGGATGTGTATGAATCTTGAAATTTTGGTTGAAATGGTGAGTCCAGCATGTTTTGAGATTGTCGCTCGGACTCACGTAGGAGTTCTATATTCATTTTCAGGACCGATGGTTGCTTATTTTGAAGAGCTGGGACTGAATATGAATCTTGAAAATTTGTGGATATGGAGAGGCCAGCATATTTTGAAATTATCGCTCGGCGTCCTGCATAACTTCTATACTCTTTTCTAACTCAGATTTTTTTTCTATCAGTTGTTCTAGAAAAGGAGTATATAAAGCTTGGTGTTGGAAAAATTATGAATATTGTGAGTCGAGCATGTTTGAAAATTGTTGTTGGGAATCAAGCAAGGCTTTTATGGGTTCTATACTCTTTTCTAATTCAGATTTTTATTCAATCGGTGGCTCTGAAAAAGGAGTATATGAAGCAAAATTGGGGAATGAATATTATGGACAAAGTAGTTGAAAATTAGATTCGGGGGAGGTGAATCCCCATTGACTCTGTGAAGAGTGAAAATTATTTTAAAAATTCTGGTCATAAGATTGGAGGTATGGGTTATTTTAAATCGAATACATCCAATCTGGCCTATTTGGTTGGTTCATGTTGTACAAAACCGGGTTGGAGTTATCCGAGTCAAATGAGGTCGGGGTGAAATATGAATTCGTATTAAAGTTGGAAGATTATTGTTGTTGAAATCCATTTCACAAACAAATACAAATAAAAAGCAAAAAGCAAACAAACAAATAAACAAAAAAAGAAAATAAGCATATGCTAAGGTTGACATAGACCTAGACGACTCCTAACTAGTCGATTGTCTAGAAGAGAGATGTTGCAGTATTTGACCATGAGCTAATCTGCCAAGTAGGGGCAAAATTCAGTGGGAGATATCCGTGCGTAAGTAACGGACCTTAATTATGCAAAACCACTAAATCTTTGAGTCTTAACCTCTTAATCCCCAGTCCTTAGACATCGATTTGATAAGAGTCCGGTAACAACAACTTCCTCCCGAAGTCAATCTCTTAATGAGTCTGAGATGTCCCTAGGGGCCCACGTCTATCAAATTATTTAGACTTGGTTGTGTGAGTGGGGAGGTAGTTTTTGGGTTAAGAGAGGGTAATGACTTCCTCACCTTATCTTATATCGGGCTATTCCCTTAAGTTTGATTCCAGCAAGTGTGAAATATAGACAACAATAACACACAAAGTGAGTAAATCACCCACATGTTTGTCCTACTCTATATGCAATGCAATATGTACACCACAGTCCAGCTCACAACAACAGAACAAAATACAGTATATTGGAATAAAATTGACACGTGCCTACGATGCAAATGTCTAAACTATTTTAACACATCCAATTACCAATTTTGTTGTTTAATTATCGCAGTGAACAGGCAATCAAAGCAGAAATCTAACAGCAGAATACATCAAAATATGAACTTTGGAAGAACCCTGCAAAAATTGAAGCACAGAGCCCCAGAACTGGCAGTGTTTCCGCGGCTCCTAGGCTTGGTTGCGGCAAATTTTGGCAAGCAAACTTCTTGCTTTCTAGAGCAAAGAGATACAGAGGATTCTAGGCTTCTGCAGTTCTTAGATTCTGAAAACTTTGACATGCACACAGAAACAAAGAAGAAAATGTTAACAAAAAAATGAGTTCAAACTGTTCCCATCCCCGGCAACGGCGCCATTTTTTAATGATCTTTTAGAAGCATGCACGAAAATGTGTATTTTGTAAAATTAGTTAAAATGTTATGGTGCATTGGCTTCCTTGATACTTCTGTTATAGCATATAGGCTATACGGGTCGAATCCATAGGGACGGAAGGCGATAGAAGCATTAATAGTTCGCCGCGTGATTGTTAACAAGTTCTTCTTTATTTAAGAAAGAGAAAAAAAAGAAAAAAAAACTAGAAGTGGTAGGAGGAGAAAGCAATGAAAATATCGATATGAAAACGATAAGAAGTGGTTTTGAAATCGGTTTTTAAAATAAAGTAAAATGAGAAGAAAACTTATGGTTACTAACTACTAAGTACTCCACGAATCATGCTAACCTTTTAATGATAGTTGCTTCACATGGATCCTTAGCCATCACTAAGCCTTGGCTTCAAGAAACGTTACAAAGCATGGTCCATAAGATTATTCTCCACATCCAAACCATATTGACAAAGTGCAAGCTACTATTAATCCATAAAACCGGTTAGAGGCAAGCATGAATTAAAGTAAACATTACAAGTTAGCTTATTAGAAGTTAAGAGTTAGAACCGATCATCATAAGCCACCAATGACTCTTGTAAGAGTAAGGCCTTGTAAAGGCTATTAGATTCATGTGAATTATAAAGTAAGTGGTTAGATGATTAGTAGTTAGTAATTAAATTGTCATGAGAGAAAACTAGCTAAGAATCATGTTAGAAGTTAGAGAAGCAACCATGTAAGAAAAGGAGAAAACTTTCATAGATTGTCATTCTCTATTACAACAACTCTTTCTTTTTCTTCTGAATCACTCTCAGACCTGATACATGATCTAAAAAGAGAAAAAATACAAAGAAAAGAAGAAGAATTACATTAATCTGCACTATGGAGAGAAACTTTAGCCTACTGCTATCTTTCTTATTCTGATCTCCAACATGGATATTTATAGGTAAAGCAATTAGGGTTTGACGAGACGATGTCACAAGGCAAGAATCAGAGCCATTGGCCCTAACTTTGTCGCACATCCGCAGCAATAGCCGCTGATGTGCGGCTTGATCAGCTGTTTGGACACATATATTGCATAAATATTATTACATTCCTACATATATTTTGTAATGAATATTGCAAATAACTTGTCTTATGTCCTAATTCATGCAATGTATGATAGAGAAAAGATAATCATGAAATTTATCCAATTAAATTCAAAAGTTCAAAAGAAAGGGGATCGATTCAAATCCAAAGGTTCTAGAAATTATCTTATCTAAAACTGGATATATCAGATAAGAAAATATTATCTAATTTCAAGAGAAAAATGAATTATTTGAAGACCCTATCTGTTTCTTTGAAGATAAGTGAATATCTTATCAATTCTAGAAGACAAATTGAAAATTCAAGAGGATAAATGGATAGAGAGAAGATCAACGGATAAGATGAAGCAATTTAGATTCGAATTCAGGCTGGATACAGTTTAGCATTTTAATCATAACTTTTGCTACTGAAACTCAAATCTAATGATTCAAGATGCTACAGAAAGAAGACTTAAAGGGCTACAATGCTTCTGTTGATGACTCATTCTAATTCTATCATTTGATAAATGATATTTAGAAATCAACACACCAATTGAATTTCTAGATAAATCAAATCAAGTTTGGAGATAAGGGGAGAATTCAAATTCAGAAATATCCAGATCATCCTATCTTCATAAGATTTCTATCCCTCTGATTTTCTCCTATAAATACCTTCATACCTCGAAGGCAAAAAGGGACACCACTCCAGAGAGAGATTTAGTTTAGGTTTTTTTCTTCTTTAATGTAATTTTTATTTTTTATTTTATTTTCTTTTTAGGCTAGAGATAGTTACATGATCAAGAGAGAGGAAGAGTTTTTATAGAGTGACATTATTTTAATCTTTTCTTTAAGAAGCTTATATTGAAAGTGACAATCAATAGAGCTTTTCCACTTTCCTTCATTGTACTCGATCTCGTCGAAGCCTTACTTTTCTTTGTTCTTTTCATTACTTCGCTGTACTTCATGTTGAGGTAAGTCTTTGGTATGATTTAAACAGTAGAGGTAAATATTCTTTTTTTTATTTCTGATTTTTGCATTGTTTGACACGGAAAAGGGGGCTGGAGTAAAGTTTCCTTGAATCAGATGAAAAATTACAGCCGGCTTAATCTTCCGGTTACAAGGGAGGGAGAATATTGAATCTTGAATTCCCCCTTTGTTTAGTGCTGGGTTCTTCGGTGGCGGTGGAGAGTGAATCTTGTTCTCCGTTGACCAGATGACCGTTCTGGACCGTTGAGGGATCTTCTCCTTGGCAGGTAGAGGGAGTAACTCAGCTCCGTCTACCAAAACTCTAGAAGAGGAGGTAGGCGAAGAGCGGCTAGTACTCAGTAAGCTCGCTGAAGGGTCTTCTCTCTCTCTGTCGATGATCTCTCCTTTTTTTTTTTTGGAATCTCTCACTTGCCCGATAATTGTCGTCCTTTCTTGTGTCCGTCCCCTTTTGTTGATGCCAACAGGGCTATTTATAGAGGTCCCTGGGGATGAACGTGCCCCCTGAAAACGCTCCACAATGAGGGGCCACTACCCACTATATGCGCGGTGATTGGCCCCGCAATCCGGGTAGTTGCAACCGAGACGTGGGTGTCGAGCCGACGCGTCTTGATGCTGAGACGCGGACTTCGGGCCGACGCGCCTTGATGCTGAGACGCGGGCTTCGGGCCGACGCGCCTTGATGCTGAGACGCGGGCTTCGGGCCGACGCGCCTTGATGCTGAGACGCGGGCTTCGGGCCGACGCGCCTTGATGCTGAGACGCGGGCTTCGGGCCGACGCGCCTTGATGCTGGAACTCTGCTTTCTTAGTGGCTTGTCTGTTTGGACATTTTTAGACAGCCTACAGAACCCCTCCAAAGTTTCTGATATTCCGCAGTTAACTGGGATGGATTTCGAAATACTTTGGACTCTAGCTGAGTTCGCCTTCGTGACTAGACTATTGATGCTCCGGGTTTAATCTTATCTGGAGTTGGTCTTCGTGAGTGTACTGTTGAACTCTTTGAAGCCCCCAGAGTTGATCATGTTGAGTGTCTAGATGCACAGTCTAAACCTCCCCGATTGCTTTTAGTCTGTCACTGGCGCGCTTTAAGCCAGGAGTGGTTGGTCGTCTGCTTGCGTCAGTGTACTGTTGAACTGATTTTGCAGAAGCAGGAGGCCAAACGCAGGTTCTTTTCAAAAAGCAGAGATGGTACTGCTGTAAAGGCGCGATTTCTGTAACGTGCGTCCTTTGGCAATGGAGACGTGACTGATCTTCATAAGGCAGACGCGATGTTCAGCTGAAGACGCGAACTCCGGAGAGATGCGTCTTTTGGATGCAGACGCGATTTTCTGGACACATTTATGGCGATGCTGACGGGGCATATCCATCGAAGAGACATGGCCGTCGGGTGCGAGTCCGTGCCACATCATGATTGCTCTGCCAGTTGGCCTGGGGAACCGACGGGATTTCGCCTTTAGGCGCGCGGATTTCCCGGTTCATTAAATGAACTGCTCCACGTGTCGAATGATGACTCGCGGCGGGGTCACGACGCATGATCTTCTCTGTTCAGAAATGATCTGGTTACACGCGTCATGTGGCGACTCGCTGCAGCGTCTATCGGGCCAGACGCCGCGTATCTTCGCGAATCTTTGTGCCTATAAAAGGCCACAGTTAGAGAGATTTGTCTTCTTCTCCGAACGCGCTTACTCAGAGATTTAAGAGAGTTCTTCTTCTCCATTACTGCTCATCTTCTTCATTGACCTCTGATCGCCAATGGCACCCAAGGCCAAGCCGACCGCGTCGTCCTCCAAGGCGACCATTGCCGAGGCCCAGAGGGGCAGCTCCTCCTCTGCACAGGACGTCGTTCTCCCAGGTCTCCAAGGTAAAGGCCTTTTAGGAGGAAGTTTCGCCATTAAAGAAAGTTCAAAGAACTTTTAAGAACCCTTAACACGTGAATTTTAAATCGTGTTTGATTCCCAGACGCAGTCTTTGGGTTGATAACCGAGACGCGGGTTTGGACCCTCGCGCCCTTGAGTCCTGCGCTTCAGATTCTTCACTTAGAATATTTTCTATTTGTGAAGGGTTCAGACGCGGACTTAGTTTACAGAACGCGGATTTGATCCTTGCGTTCTGTTTCATCAGCTGTTGATTTTGATGAATCTGGCACCCGAGTCCAAGCACTTTGACATCTGGGGATGTGAAAGGAAGGGAGTTACCCTCCTTAACTTCTGGCGATTATGGTGGTGGAAGGGTTAAGGTGGATAACTCCCTTCTTTTCGCACCCCAGAAGTGACATCAAGGAGAATGTTGTGGAGACGCCGATCCCATAGGTCTGGACGCGGATTTGATAATTCCTGCGTCCAGTGCCTCTTCTGCGTGGATGCGCAGGTCTGGACGCGGATTTGATAATTCCTGCGTCCAGTGTCTCTTCTGCGTGGATGCGCAGGTCTGGACGCGGATTTGATAATTCCTGCGTCCAGTGTCTCTTCTGCGTTCGGATTATGAACACTTAGCATTTTTTCTATGCTTTTGATAGAGTATCTAACTAAGTGTCCTTTTCTTTTGCAGCGCCACGCCCTGCTACTTCACTCGCCAAGAAGTGCCACTTTGGTCATGTAGGTGGTGCTGACCGGGATTTGACTTTTGTATTACAAAGGACTGTTCCTGTGACTGCTGACAAGTCACCGGATCGCAGAGAGAGGCTCTCAAATGTTGACATGAGAACTCTTCGGGTGTTTATGACTGATGCAGCATTCGCAACAGATGCTGACATCAAGCTGGAGAAGCCTGCCTTCTTCTTCGGAGATCGTATCCACGAGGGCGGCCATAGCGTGTATGACGGAACTTACAAATGGCTCCGTCAAATAAAGGGTGGAAGATTCTTTCTTCCGGACATGGAGAGGATGTTCCCGCTGTCCTACTTCCAGCATATGTCCGTCCCTCAGAAGATGGAATGGGACCTTGCTCGATATGTTCCCGAGATCACTCTCAGTGATTTGGGCTCCCACAAAGTATACCGTCATGATAGCCATGACAGGTCAGTTATCGGCCTTTTCCCTGGGTCGCGCAGGACTGAGGTTCCAGCTGGGGAGATACCACAACTTGGCACTACCTTCCTCAACGCCTTCATGGAGGCGGAGGGTGACTACCCGGTTGAGTTCCGTGCGCCGGGGTGGGTCCGTTCCACGGAGAACTATTGGTGGGGCAGGATGGTCGGCTTTGTCCTTACTGAGCTCGGGGGTTTGCTAAAGCGCGTGGGACTGTACTCGGCAGTCAGGGCCGTGCAGTGGGGGATCCCTCAAAGCTCTCAGAACTTCTTCGGGATTCTAGAGCGTTATAATCCTTCGACAGGGACGTTCTTCACTCCGGTCGGGGAGATGGGCCTTGCTCTGCACGAGCTGCACGAGGTCTCGGGGCTGTCGACAGGGGATATTCCCTATGAGGAATATGTCCCGACCGCTGTGGAGCTTCGCTATGTGAAGGAGGAGTTTCCCCTCATATATGAGACCTACTGGGAAGTGCTATGTCACTTCCACATTTGCGGCCAGATAACCAAATGGCGGTCGCAGGGAGTCAAGCAACTGTCTTGGGCCAGTTACTTGTTCAATAATGTCAACACCAAAGACCATCGGATAACCCGATTGGATCCCAGCTCTGATAGGGAGATTGAAGACAGGATCGACCAGGCTCCTGACAGTTTCTACACCACGGAGTCGAATGAGGACGGTTTTGACCCTGACTTGGTTTTTGAGAGCTTTCACCATCAAGCCCGGACCCCTATCTCCGATCGGGCGCTGTTGGCGGGCTTTCTGATGCTGTGGCTGAAGCGCTGTGTGGTGCCCACGCTGCCGCATGAAGTCATTGTTGCTGACGTGGTGTACCCGGCGGTGCTCCTGGCTCATGGTAACCCCATAGCCCTTCTCCCGGCCGTGGCGGCTGGTATTCAGAGCGGGCTGCGGGCGCTCACTAAGAGTTTCTGCGAGCCACCAAAAACTGCAGACTCCGAGGGAAAGCCGTATGTTGACTCAGAGGGGAGTCCGACGGTGAAGCGTCCCAACCCTCGTGTCGAGTTGCCTTACACGTACCTTATTGCTTGGTACGTGATGCATTGCCCTTCTTTGATGACGGCAGCGCGTTGGAGGGAGAGTTCTGTCCCTTTTGTACAGCGGTTGGAGGGTTCAAAATGGCGTGATCCTTATATATATTACGTCCGGAAGTGCCTTTCAGACCCTGCAAACTACCAGCTCAATCGCTGCCTCCTCCAGATCCCTGATGCATCTTTCGGGGATCTACTTGTTGATTCTGTTGGCCCAGATGACTTCACGAGGTTATCTGCGGGAGCCTTCTGGTGGTTGCTAAATATCCGGCCCGGATATGTGCTTTTCCGGCAAGGGACGTCATGTACCATTGAGCCGTACATGCCGAGTCGCTTCGCTCGACAGTTCGGCTATGATCAGCTCTATGTCGGGAACCCCAATGCTAGACTCGCCTTCGAAGGGAACCTGTTCGAGGGTGCTCGGGCCTGGTACTATAGTGTGGCTGGAGGGACGGGAGTATCTTTCCGTCTACCTCTCGAGGGGCCCAAGTGCCGTACGAGTTTCAGCTTCTGTACTTGGTACTCCCAAGCCATCCAAACGCCAGACTTTTTTCCGGTGTCTTCATGCATCGAGAGCATCAATGAAGTCTCGAGGCCAGGACTGATTCTAGTAAACTGACGAAACTCGTAGAACAGTACCTGAAGGCCCAAAAGGAGGTCGGGCGAAGATCGAGGAGGGAGCCCCCAGCAGTGAGGGCGGAGCCGCGACCGGCAAGGGCAGAGCCACCAGCGACAAGGGCGGAGCCACCAGCCACGAGGGAGGAGCCGCGGGCAAGGAGGTCTAAGCAGTTGGCGAGCAAGCGTCGTCGACGCTCTGCTTCTATTGCTGAGCCTGCCCCAAAGAAGGCTCTAAGGGATTTAACGGCTGAAGTCTCTCAATCCGGAGACATCTCTGCTGGAGTTGAGGCTCCTCCTGAAGACGTCCCTGTTAGAGTTGAGGAACCGTCGGAAGATGAAGATTTCCCCACCCTAGTCCGTGCCCCTAGGTCACACCGCAAGACCGTGGAGGAGGGGGAGCTTGTTGACGAACTCACCGCTGGTGATGATGATGAGCGGCTTGAGGTCGACATAATGGGTGAAGAGGATGTTGAGATTCTGGGATTCTCAGCTCAGCCCGAGCTTCCTTCTGCTCATGAAGGGAGAGGTGAGGCACGGCAGCCGGGGTCTCCTAGCGTCTTCATTTCTAGTCCTAGGGCAGTTGACCCTAGTCCTACCACTGGGGTGATCGGAGGCAAGGCTCCTATTGCGGAGCTTCCTCACGTTGCGCTGTCGTCTTCTTCGTTATCGGGGAAAAGCGCCTTTGAAGACGAGCTCGACTATGGCGATGAACCCGCTCTTCCTGATCAGAGCAAATTCTTCCACATCTCGGAGGAGGAAATATATGGGGGCGAGCCATCGACTGCACCATCGCTGGCGATTATCCCTGCTGAAGGTACTCTTTCCATCTTCCGTCCTAATTTCTCTTTACATATTTGAAGAGGATGTTCTAACATTCTTCTCTTATATTGCAGGGTCGGCCGAAGATGCTGAGGCTACAACCTCCTCGCATATTGAGGAGATGGTGGTAGAGTTGACCCGGCCCAAGGGGATTGAGGTCTCGGCTGCTGAGATACCCTCAAAGGGGCAGCTGTTGAAACTGGGGAGCCTTCCACTCTGCCAGAAGAGGAAGCAACCACTGAGGCTGAGGAGGCTCTCACTCTGCCGGGCGAGGAGGTTACTGCTGAGGCCAGGGAGAATTCTACCCCGCAGGATTCGACACCTCTGGACCTCCAACTTGGTAAGGCAGCTCTGACGTTTTAAATGTTTCGCTTTTCCATCATTGTGGCTGACGCTGCGATAACTTGCAGAGAGGACTGAGGGGGCTCAGGTGGAGAGTCCGATGGTTGGTACCCTTCCAGAAGGCCATACAGCTCAAGTCTCGGTGGAGGTTTCTTAGGAGGTCGTGCTTACTACTCCCTCATTGGTCGTGGAGGCTCCTGTAGAGGTAGTACCTCCGGAAGCGTCAGCGGCCGGTCTAGCTCTTGCCGTCTCGACGGCCAGCACGACTCTTGTGCGAGAAGATCCGCCTTATATCCCCTATCCTGTGACAGAAAAGGGGTCGGGAAGCTTCCTAGGTGGTGAAGACATGGGGGAACTGGCACGTCAGATGGTGCAGCAATTCTTCGCTTCGATGGGATCATGTATTGATCTCATCTTACGTGGAAACAGCTCGTTCCAATTTGCCCAGACGCTTCTTAAAAATCTGGCCGTGAACGTCGAATTAACCGGAGGCCCTTCACTTGCCAAGGCGTGTCTGCGGGTGGTAGAGCAACTGGGAGACTACCTGCAGGAGCTGGAGTCTTTGGAAGATGCTGGCTCTTTTAGTGAGGCCCAGGCCACCCTGACTAGGCTCCTAGCTGCTCAAGAACGAGAGCGACAGGAGGCGGAGGCACAAATCGCTGCAGAGATCCGCAACCTCGAATATTCCCAGGCTGAATGTCAGAAACTAGCTGGCGATTCAAGGGAATCCGAGCTTGTCATGCAGAGCACAGAGCAAGTCATCATCAGGGCTCGGGACACCATTGCCAAGGCAGAAGTTGTGCTTGCGCTCAATGAGGAAAAGCTTGCTACCATCAAAAAGCAGCTAGAGGAGCAACAAGCTGCTAAGGCGCGAGCTGAAGAGAGTCTGTCTCTACATTCTTCCAGGGTGGAATCTCTGCGAACGCAGCTGGCCGCAAGAAATTTCTTATCCGAAGAGGAGCTGCAGGACCGGGCTATTATGGAAGCTGAAAGGACGCGCCAACACGAGATTCACCGCCTTAGGGAACAAATCCGTACCTTGGCGAACCAGGACATTTAGCCTTCTTTTCTTTTCCCCCTTTTTTTGTAAAGAAGAGGACACTCTGTTTAGAGTGTTTGTATCCACTTTTACTGTTTATAATAAAAGTTTGAAAAATTTTGCTCCATCTTCTTTACTCAGCTGTAGGCGAATCCAACTCCTTGGTAACTGGCTGTGAATATTAAACTTAGGTAAGACTAAGTTCTGTTAATGAAACGCGGCCTTGACTCTGAGTCTTCTTAATGAGACGCGGCATTGATCCATAAAGTGAGACGCGGCCGTCAGTCCACAGGAACTTAGATTTCACTAAGTCCTTTTGATGAGACGCAGCGTCAATCTCAGATTGATACGCGGTCTTCTTGATGAGACGCAGCGTCAATCCATAGAGTGAGACGCGGTCGTCAGTTCATAGGAACTTAGATTTCACTAAGTCCTTTTGATGAGACGCAGCGTCAATCTCAGATTGATACGCGGTCTTCTTGATGAGACGCAGCATTGATCCATAAAGTGAGACGCGGTCGTCAGTCCATGGAGTGAGACGCAGCGTCAATCACAGAGTGAAACGCGGCTCTGAATAACGCGAATCTGTCTTGCTAAGAAAGACGAGGATCGAGCAGACACGGGATACGCAGCCTTGTCTGCTGAAGAGACGCGACTTTCCCATCTGCGTTCAATGCAGCATGACTTAAAAGATTTTTAGGAGATCTTTGAACGTCAAGCCTTCACTGTCGATTGGGATAGCGGGTCATCCGTTGCTTCCCAAGGCAGTTATCCACGCGTCGGCCTCTCATTGGATTCAGGCGTTAATGCCCTTGCATGCAGAACCGACGCTGGCGGTTGAAAAACCGGCGCTCTCGTCGGTTTCCAAAGCAACGTTCCACGCGTCAGTCCTTTATTGGGCTTTGACAGTCGTGCGCGACGGTTCCGATTGATGCACCATTAATGACAGTTATTAGGGACTGCCTATAAATAGGGTGCACCCTCTCTTTCTTCAACAATCCGAACTTGGACTGTTTTCATTTGTTTTGCCCTGAGAGACCTCGCCTCCTCTAAAGCTTCTAACAAGGTCCCTGTCTTCATGGATGAAGGTGACTCCGCGGATGAAGATGACCCAGAGCTCTTATGCTTCTGTTTGGTCTCTTCAGGAGGAAACGCCTCTCTGATCATCTTGCGCACCCGCGTTTGGATGCAGAGAGGCCAACTCTGGATAGAGGCCTCTGCTGGTATGTCATTCCGACGATGTCTATAGTCCATCCAGGCCTGCACCTTGGCGTAACCATCTGAATGAAGTCTTGGTGCACCCCTTTTCTGGAATTTGTGCCGTTGATTTGAACTTCTCTGGCACTTGACGCTGGATTTGCTAATCGCGTTTCATGGCCATTGCCTTGGCGCGTTTTATAGCCAATGCCTTGGATGAATTCCAAAAAAATTTTAGACCTGAATCTTGCAACTCCTGTTCACCCAACAGAGAGATGGCAATTTTCGGCGTTTGAAGTTTTTCGCGTCTAGTACATTAGACGCGGGTGCAAACTGAGACCGCGTTTAAATCCTGGGCGTGGCACAGTTTTGACTCGCGTCTGTTTCTGCTGACGCGGTGGTTTGACTGTGCAGATTATTTCCGCATCTGAAGTCCCTAATGACTGCCGCGTCTGTCACTTAGTTTTCTTTGTTAAAGTATACTAAGTTTCAGATTTCTAACTCTCTTGTTTATTCTTTGCAGGTAGGCTTGATCGTCCTTTTTCAGGTTCGCTGGGCCCCGGAAAGAATATATCGGCTGGCGAACTTGCTCAATGTTCGTTTGTAAGAGAGTAAATTATGGTCCTCGTCGTTTGTAAGAGAGTAAATTATATCTCTGACGAGGACCCAAATCTCGCCAAGGTCTCTTCAGATCTCCTGCACCACTCTTGCCTGATGGCAAGAGATGGTCAGGGTATGCATGACGGCGATGAGGTTCCGGCGGTTGTGGTGGCGGAGAGGATCCTCTTCCTCTCCCATCCCAGAAGTGACATCAAGGACAGTCCATGTCCTTTGGATGGCCTGCGGGGGAAAGATCAACTCTTGAACGAAGGGTTGCAGGTTCTTCTGTTGCCACCGGACCTCAAGAACACCATTGCTCCTGGCTTAGTCAGCTAGGGCGCTTTCAGAGTTTGGCGTTGTTGCCATGATGCAACCGACTCCAATTTGTCGTCACAGTCGGGCATTTTCCCGGACATCATGTATTTGGAATCAGATGCGGCTTCAAGGAGCAAGTACGGCCTCTAAGAGAGAGAGGGACTTCTTTGTAACACTCAATCTTATTGTATAAGAGAGCGTTTTGTATCACTTTCATATGCTTGAATATCAATAAAAGTGACACTTTTCTTTTTGCCTCTTTCTGTTGTCTTGAATGTTTTGTTTTAGAAGCAAAAGAATGATTTTGGTGGACCCGCCACTTTATAAAAGAAAGTGACAGGGGGAATGCGTACTCCCAGAGAAGGTGAACTTTTGTCAAATGTCTGGGATTGACTTGATTCAAGGTCAGCTGGGGAATTTGATAAAACATTGTCAGCGGTGTAATGTTAACCTAACAATGTCTTTAGGTGGACCTGTTATTCTGTTGAAGAGAATAACAAGTGAAACTAGACCCGCGAGGAATCTAGTAAAGCTTTTACCGTTAGAGGTGTGATATTAACTTAACGGTTGGAGATAGTCTTGTCAGAAGTGTGGTGTTAACTCGACAAGGATGTGAGTCAGAGGTGTGATATTAACTTAACTCAGAATGTCACTGTCATAGGTGTAATGTTTAACTTAACAGTGAGGTAATGCTAGAGGTGTGATGTTGAACTTAGCATTGGTCATCTCGACTTAGACGAGGAAGTCGAGGAACGGTCATGGCCATAGGTGTATTGTTGAACTTAGCGATGACTCGGATGCTAGAGGTGTAGTGTTAACTTGGCATCATTCATCTCGGCTTGAACAAGGAAGTCGAGGAAAGGTCATAGCCATAGGTGTATTGTTGAACTTAGCGATGACTCAGATGCTAGAGGTGTATTGTTAACTTGGCATCATGCATTTCAGCTTCGATATGGAAGACTGAAGAAAAGTGACTGTCAGAGGTGTAATATTAAACCTGGCAGAAACTTGAAGTGCTGTTTAGAGGTATAATGTTAACTTAAACAGCGGTTTTGTCAGAGGTGTAATATTAACTTGACAAGAATTGGCTTGATGCCGAAGATAATTTGAGGACCTGTCATTCTATGAACGAGAATTGACAAGTGGAATTTGAAGTGCCAGAGGTGTAGTGTTAACTTGGCAAAATGTAGAGTTGACAAGCAAGATTTGTACTCTACAAGGGGTATCTCATTACCAGAGGTATGGTGTTAACTTGGCAACGATTGTTTTTTTTTTGTGGCCCTACCATTCTGTGGATGAGAATTGGTAAGGGATTTTGGAGGAAAGAGTGGAATCAAGTCCACTTAGGATTTTTAGCAAACCCTCAGCTATCAACGGGTTTGAGGTGCCTTTACCAACTACCGTTTGAGTTGGGCTAGCCATGCTATTCCCCTCAGCATGATGAGTTTGTCGAGAACTTATGTTGGGCTTAAAAGCCAACATTTTCCTCTATCCTTAGCCGTCGAGTGCGTCGGATGTTTGATCAGAGGTGTACTTTTAACTTGATCAGAGGAAAAATACTATTAAGGATAGTACTTCTTCAAGAATTTGCCATTGATCGGCATCATGAGTGTATCGCCATTTGAAGTTATGAGGCGATATGACCCATTTGAGTAGACTGACTCTACCACAAATGGTCCTTCCCATTTGGGTTGAAATTTTCCTTTTGTCTTGTGCGTCATGACCATAGGTCTTCGAACGGCTAAGACAAGGTCGCCTTTCTTGAAAGTTCGCATTTTAACTTTCTTGTTGAAGGCTCTGGTGATTCGAGCTTGGTAGAGCTCGATTTGCTGTTGGGCTTGCAGACGCTTGTTGTCTAAGGCCTCCAGTTCCTGGAGTCGCTGTCGATGCTTCTCCTCAGTTGTCATTTCCGCTGTCAAAGCGACGCGTAGAGAGGGAATTTGAATTCCAGTGGAAGGACGGCCTCGCATCCGTATACCAAGGAAAATGGCGTGGCTTTAGTTGGGGTTCGCACCGTTGTGCGGTAGGCCCATAAGCATTCACCCAGCTTGTCGTCCCAGTCCCGTTGACTTTTCGAGACAAATTTCTTGAGAAGCTTGCCAATAGTCTTGTTGAAGGCTTCTGCAAGACCGTTAGCAGCAGGATAGTATGCCGTTGAGGACACACTCTGGATTCTGAACTTAGCGCAGAATCTCTGGAAAGCCTGGCTGATGAACTGGGGTCCATTGTCATGGATGATACGCCGAGGCACACCGAAGCGGTAAATAACGTGATGTTTCACGAACTTGATCACGTTAGAAGATTTTACCTCTTTCAAAGGGATAGCTTCGGCCCACTTTGAGAAGTAATCGGTTATTGCTAGAATGAACCGATGTCCTTTCGATGATGGTGGGCTGATAGGGCCAACCACGTCCATCCCCCACATTTCAAACGGCCAAGTAGAGGTCGTAGAGTGGAGGTACCCTGGTGCTTGATGGATGAAATCGCCGTGTATTTGACAGGCGTGACATCTCTTAGCATAAGCGACGGCGTCGGCTATCATTTTTGGCCAATAGTAACCCAACCTTTGGAGTCGATGTGCCAATTTTGGGCCAGGTTGATGGGCTCCGCACGTACCATCGTGGGCTTCTTTCAATACTCCTTGGGCTTCTTTTGATGAGAGGCATCGGAGCAGGATCCCGTCATGCGATCGACGATACAATGTTCGCGAAATCGCATTATAGTAGAATTTGGGGGCTTTCCTTCGGATGGCAGCCGCCTCCCTGGCGTCTTCAGGCAAGATGCCGTATAAGACATAGTCGATGTAGGGGAATCGCCAGTCTTTAAGCTCTAGACCGGTTGACACTTCAAGTGTTTCCTTGTCGTGATGATCTCCCGTTGACCCTGGGCAGTCTCCGAGTGAAATTTTTGGACAGTACAGGTCGTGGCTATAAGCGAATACTTTCTCCATTGCTCCAGCTGGAAGGGCTAAGGAGGCAGCAAGGGATGCAAGTGCATCTGCATGCGCGTTTTGCCTGCGCGGTACATGGTCGATGTAGAAGTTTGAAAACCTCTCGGCCATGTGGATTGTCGCATTGTAATAGGGTACTAGATCTTCATGTCTGACCTCATACTCTCCGCGAACTTGGCTGACGATGAGTTTAGAATCACCGTACGCCTCGAGATTTTTAACGCCAATCTCATCGGCGAATTGCATCCCAATCAAAAGAGCGTTGTATTCCGCCACATTGTTGGAGCAGGGCTCGGTTAACGAGATAGCTCGGGGAATCACATAATTTTGTGGGGAGACGAGTACCACTCCTACCCCCGCTACTATGTGTCCCTTTGGGCTTGTCCTTGATGCACCGTCGAAGAAAAGTTGCCATACTTGACTTTCGAACAACGTCTGAGTCAGGCAGACTTCGGCGGCCTCGTCTGGGAGATCCTCATAGAGCTTGGCTGCCCTCGGATCTGGGTGTTCAGCTAGGAAGTCCGCCACCGCTTGTCCCTTAATAGCCTTTTGTGGCAGAAAATGCATCTCATATTGTGATAGCAATATGGCCCATTTTGCCAGCCGGCCATTTAGTGAAGAAGGCTTTGTCATAAGTAACCTCAAAGGATTGACTTTTGATATGACATTTATAGTCTGGCCTACCAGATAGTGTCGCATTTTCTGAATGGCGAACACTAGTGCCAAACATTCCTTCTCGATCGGGTTGTACCGATGTTCGGCTCCAATCATTGTTCTACTCAGATAGTAGATTGCCTGTTCTCGTCCTTGTTCATCATTCTGAGCTAGTAGAGCTCCCAGGGAATGATCCATTGCTCGGACGTACATCAGGAAAGGCTTTCCGGACACCGAGCTGCAAGAACTGGTGGTTGGGTGAGGTAGTGTTTGACCTCCTCAAATGCTTTTTGACAAGCGTCGTCCCAAATGAATGAAACACCCTTTTTCATCAGCTTGGCGAAGGGTTGGCATCTCCCGGAAAGGTTCGATATGAACCTGCGGATGTACGCCAATCGTCCTTGTAATCCCCTGAGCTCCTTGAGGCTTCTGGGGGGTTGCATCTCTTGGATAGCGCGGACTTTCTCTGGATCCAAATGGATTCCTGTGGAAGTCACAACAAATCCTAGGAATTTGCCACTGGCTACCCCCAGAAGGATTTGGTGGGGTTCATCTTCAATTGATGAGCCCGCATGATGTCGAAGACCACCTTCAGGTCTGCTATGTGATCACCTTTAGTGCGACTTTTCACCGCGATGTCATCGACATAGCATTCCACCGTTTTCCGCATTTGCTGATGGAAAATGGCGTTCATGGCCCTTTGGTATGTTGCCCCTGCATTTTTCAGTCCGAAGGGCATGACGGTGTAGCAATATACCCCTAGAAGAGTCCTGAAGGAGGTATGCTTTTCGTCATCGGGATACATCTTGATTTGATTGTATCCTGAGAACCCGTCCATAAAGGACATTCGCTCGAATCTACAAGTATTGTCAATCATGACATCTGTGATTGGCAATGGGAATTCGTCTTTGGGGCAGGCCTCGTTTAGATCACGGAAGTCGATGCAGATCCGGATCTTCCCATTCTTCTTGGCGACGGGGACGATGTTGGCTACCCAGTCGGGATGTTGTTCTTCCCGAATGAAGCCAGAATCGATGAGCTTTCTAACTTCTGATTGAATTGCTTCCATTATTTCGGGACGGAACCGTCGCTGCTGTTGTTTGACAGGTTTTACGTCCGAATTGATGTTGAGGCGGTGCATGGCCACTTGTGGATCAAGCCCTGGCATGTCCTCATAGTTCCAGGCGAAGACATCTATATACTCTTGTACAAGAGATATTAGATCCTTCTTCTCTGGAGGCGACAGGCCGTCACTTATGAAGATGGGCTTGGGGTTGGCCTCATCTCCTAGGTTGATCTGAACAACCTTGTCATCTGTGGGTGGCTCACGCTGTTCAAAGCGGATATCCCAAAGAGCATTCAAATGTTTGATCCAAGGATCTGTATCAGGTTGGATCATTTCTTCATCTTCATCTTCCAGATGGCCTGTTGAAACCATGTTTACTGAAAGCCCTTTGAAGATGTTGCCGACACTGACATCTGACTCCCACGATGACGTGTCTGAAGAGCAATCGTGACTTGACGACTCTCGAGAATCAGAGGCTGATGGGACTGGAGTTGATACATAGCCCAACCCCCTGCGCGTCCGATGATAATAATCGGGGGCCTTCCCTTTTGGCACAAAGGATCGAAGTAGCGTCCTCCTTCCTTTGCCGAAGTTCAACCGGGCTTGTTGGTTAGATCGTACCCCATTTGCTTCATCATTCTGAGCGCTTTCGATTCATAATGGTCGAGCTGAGGGGATTCCTCCTCGCTTTCCGATTCTTCGCGGGGCATCGTTTCAGACGAGATTCGCCCGAAAAGTATTGGTCTTTGGCCTTTTCGTCTTGCCGGAACCAAGAATATAGATTCCTGCGCATCGCCATTATCCTGGTATGTCCCGAAAGATGATTTTACTGGTACATGCAATGATGTCAAAGCATCCATTGCCGACCAGATGTCATCGTCTACGTCGGTAGTAGTATCCGACGGTATTGAATCGGATGCACACGCAGAAAAATATTCAAAGTCTAGATTCTCATTAATATACCAACCGCCTGCATCGTCGGTGGTATTATCAACATCGAGCTTATTAGTGCTCTTTACAAGTGGTTCTAACTCCCACAAGCACTTTTCTTGCTCGGGCTCAGTGTCAGCCTCATTACCAGAGTCTGGCGCCTCCAGTTGCGGGGTTTCATCCACCGGATCCTGATATAAAAGGGAATCCGTGAAATAATTCTCGACTCCCTTGAACGGATACCTTTCGGCAACCAACGTTTGCACCTTCCCACTCGCGTCAATGTATTTCATGACTTGGTGAAGAGTGGAGGGAACGATGGAGTTGCGGTGGATCCATGGTCGTCCCAGCAGCAGATTGTAGGAAGTGTCGGCATCGATGACGTAGCATGTCACCTCCGACTTGAGGCTCCCAATCTGGCACTTGAGCTTGATCTTCCCCATCGGACGGGTGCCGTTGGCATTGAACCCGTAGATGGTCGTCTGTGTAGGGCTCAGACGGTGGGTAGGGATGCCGAGGTGTTGCATGACTCGGCGGGGCATAATGCTCAATGCGGACCCTGGATCTACCTGAATGCGGTTCACCTCAGATGATCCGATGTAACCTGTGAAGTACAGGGGTCGATCATGCTTCCCTTTCACCTGCATATCATCTGCCGTGAAGGTGATGCAGGGGCATTCTGGGAAGCGTGGAGGCAATCCTCTACATCTTCCTTCTTCGGCACCTGGGTCATGAAGACCTCAGCATTTGCCAGAGCTTCTTGCAGAGCTTCCCTGGTCGACTTTGATAGTCTAAGAAGTTCGTACAAGGTAATGCGTGCCGGAATGTTGGCCAGCTGAGCCAGGACATCAAAGCGGTAAGGTGCCGAAGACCCTTCCGCGATGCCTCTTTGAAGGGCTCGAGAGAATCGAGTCTCCTTCTGCTTCTCCACAGGTGGCTTTGTGGAGGGCCTGACTGGCTCCGCAGTTGGTTGTGGAGGGGCTACTGCCGTCTCGCCGTACTGTTTCAAGTACGCCTGTCCTGAACGGGTTCCCGTCGTTGGTTGGTTGGGCTCTGCGGCCAAGACTATCGTTTCCTCCTCTGAGTCGGTCAGTGAGGGAACATCATCCTCTGCTTCTCGGGAGGAGGCACATACCACATGGCAGGACGAAGCTTTTGCCTTGCCTTTGGACTTCCTATTGGTTACAGTAGTCCATTGTTGTTCATCGACGAGGTCAGGGTGGACCCACATGGTTTCCCCCTGAGGTGTAGGGACGGCTACCAAGCCCTTCTCCTGTTGCTGGTGAGGGTCTGTGTTGACCACTCTTAATTCTCCCCTTGGAATAGGAGTTACCCCCGCAGGCGTTGGAGGTTGTCTCCCAAACTGGAGAACCGACGTCACATTAGCCGTGACTTTCTTCTGCTCTGGTCGGAGCTTTAGCACCTCCGCGTCAATCAAAGCCTGGAGGATGTCTTTGAAGACGTAGCAGCTTTTGGTAGGATGTCCCAACATCCTGTGGTACATGCAGTAGTTGAGATTGTCGGTCTTGCCGACTTCCTCCGGGCGCCTAATTTCAGGGAGCTTCAGTCGATTGCTCTTGTTGAGTAGCTTGAAGAGCGAATCGACGTGTTCCTCCTTGAAGGAATACTGCTTGTTGGGGCGTGGCTGGCTTGAAGAGCCACTCGCCCTGCCTGTTTGAGGTTTGGTGGGAGATTTGGTCTCCGTCGCCAAATTATCCTTCTGCTTCGTCTGGAGGGAGGTGTCTGGTGCCGGTGCACGCCTTGTCGACCTTTCCGGCCGCAGCTTGCCTTCCTCTGCCTTGACACGGGCAACAATCTCCTCAGCCTGTTCACCTTGTTGGACTAACTGCTTCCAGGTGCGGCTTTCAGCAACTCCTATTTGAGCAAGGAGTGAGGTTTGGAGATTGTGGCGGCATGTTTCCACCAGGGTGGCCTGGGTCATACCGCTTGGGCACCGGAGTGCCGTGTTCCGAAATCTTTCCACGAAAGATTTGACGGACTCCCCTCTCCGCTGTTTGGTAGCTAAAAGGGTGGGCATTGTGACTTCGGAGTCATCTTCGAAGAAGCGTGTTAAGAACAGCTTCTCCAAATCCCCCCAGTTCTTGATAGAACCCTCCGGGAGCTTCATAAACCACTCAAAAGCCAACCCTTTCAGGGTGCCGATGAACAGTCGCGCCAGGATGGCGTCATTATCTACTACATTCCCAGTCTGAGATTTGAAGTAGTAGATGTGCTGGTTGGGTGACCCCTTCCCGTCGAATGCTTGGAGGGTTGGAGCCTTGAACTTAGGAGGGTTTGGAACTAAGTCCCACTCAGCCGATAGGGCCGGACCACTCCAGCTTCTTGGAGGTCCTTGCGATTGGCAAGGGCCTCGAGGCGTCGTTCCAATTGACTCATCCTCTTAGCATGAGTCTTCTCCTGGTCTTGGTCGCTTCTTGCCTGCGACGAGGGCTTGGACACATCCGAGGTAGATCGTCGTGTCTCGTCGGAAGGTTCGGAGGGTGGGCTTCCTCCCTTTCTCCCTTTCCCCTTCGGCCGTCTAGGAGGAGATCTCGCTCTTTCTTCAAGCAGTTTCTCAAGCATATGCTTGAGGGAGTCAATGGATCTCTGTTGAGAGGCGATTATATCCATCTGGCGCTTCTGCGTCTGCTCTAAACGCCTGGCCGTCTCCTCAGGAGTGTCTGCCATGTAGGCAGAAGCCTCTTTCTCGACGGAAGAGTTTGAAGCCTGCGACTCCACTACAGCGGAGTGAGAATCACCCATTCTAATGCCGCGGGCTAAGGCATTATAGTCAATTAGGGGAATGGCCCCCGTCCAGGTGCGAGTGTGTTGATACACCCCTTCCGGCTCAGAGTCAGATTCCTCTGAGTTGACCATTGGTTGTTTTCCCTTGCTTCTGCTAGTCATGTTTGCAGTAAGCTCCGGTATTCAACATCCGAAAAGGTTCTCCTTCTGTGGGAGCGTCTTCTTTTGGCTGACGGGGGAATCAGGGTCAACTGTCTGATTAAGGACTGCTGGTGCATGCCTGATCCATAATGGCATCCAGAGAGCATATGGATGAGCTGTTGATAGCAGCATGACGAAGTGGCTTGATTGGCACTTCTTTTCCTTGTCAAATAATCCCTCAAATCCGTGGGAGGGGGATTAAAGAGACTGGTCTCGCAACGCCGAAGACGGGAGACAGTCATGTGCTGTTCAGCCTGGACGCAGACTTCAGGGACGCGGCTCTCATGACGCGGCTGTATGACGCGCACGCGAGTCTCGCGTTGCTGCCTGATGCGTTTGGGCAGAGTTGCTTGAGAGAGAGCGGGCTGCTGGGCCCCACGCCTACGAGTGCGTACTTCCTGCGTTTGAAAAGACGCGGAGGTTTCACCCTGGCGTTTGATGAGTTGGTCCTCAGAGGACTCAACTTGAGGAGTCTCGCGTTTGGGTCGCCAAACGCGGATCTTACGCACTGGACGAGGTGCGGGCAAGGCATCAGATTGTACGCCGCGTCCACCCCCAGTCAGACAACCAATGGTTCTGACTTGGAGTTGACGCGCGCGTCTCCTCTGTCGATGCTCAGCATTCCGGTTGCGTCGTGGAGGAGGGGAGAAACCAACAACCTCCTGGTTTTCAGAACCAAGAGTGTTCACCACGCGGGTCTCCTGAGAGACGTTGACGCGGGTATTCTGCGCGACGCAGTTGATCGCAGCAGCAGTGGTGCCTGGGACCACGCGGGCCTTCTGGGAGGCGTTGGCGCGTGTGTTCTGTGCGACGTGGTTGATCGCAACAGCAGTGCCTGAGGTCACGCGGGCCTTCTGGGAGGCGTTGGCGCGTGAACTTGTCTTGGCATAGTGGGCATCGGCACCCGGCAGAGCCTCAGATTGGGCTTTGGGTAGCTTTTCAGTTGAGACCCTGCAGCAGACGCGGGTCTTTGGGCTCTTGGAGCCAGAAGAGAGGAATTCTTCATACTTCGCCTGGTCGAACTCGACAACGAGCGTTTTGACCATCTTCCCCTTACGGAGAACATCATCCTGCGCCACAGCTTGTTCGTCAGTGACAAACAGATTCCCCAGCGGAGTCGCCATCTCTTGTTTGACACGGAAAAGGGGGCTGGAGTAAAGTTTCCTTGAATCAGATGAAAAATTACAGCCGGCTTAATCTTCCGGTTACAAGGGAGGGAGAATATTGAATCTTGAATTCCCCCTTTATTTAGTGCTGGGTTCTTCGGTGGCGGTGGAGAGTGAATCTTGTTCTCCGTTGACCAGATGACCGTTCTGGACCGTTGAGGGATCTTCTCCTTGGCAGGTAGAGGGAGTAACTCAGCTCCGTCTACCAAAACTCTAGAAGAGGAGGTAGGCGAAGAGCGGCTAGTACTCAGTAAGCTCGCTGAAGGGTCTTCTCTCTCTCTGTCGATGATCTCTCCTTTTTTTTTTTAGAATCTCTCACTTGCCCGATAATTGTCGTCCTTTCTTGTGCCCGTCCCCTTTTGTTGATGCCAACAGGGCTATTTATAGAGGTCCCTGGGGATGAACGTGCCCCCTGAAAACGCTCCACAATGAGGGGCCACTACCCACTATATGCGCGGTGATTGGCCCCGCAATCCGGGTAGTTGCAACCGAGACGTGGGTGTCGAGCCGACGCGTCTTGATGCTGAGACGCGGGCTTCGGGCCGACGCGCCTTGATGCTGAGACGCGGGCTTCGGGCCGACGCGCCTTGATGCTGAGACGCGGGCTTCGGGCCGACGCGCCTTGATGCTGAGACGCGGGCTTCGGGCCGACGCGCCTTGATGCTGGAACTCTGCTTTCTTAGTGGCTTGTCTGTTTGGACATTTTTAGACAGCCTACATGCATCAACACTTTTCTTTATCTCTTTTTATTTCTTTTTCTTTTATAATTAAAACAACAACACCACCACCATCTCTTCTTCTACCACCTTCTTCTTAACTTAACTTAACATTTTTATTTTTTTATAAACTGAGAAGATAAGTATTAACTAGTTTTGGTAAATTAAAAGAAAAAACTTACATAACGCTTCCATCGCTGTCCCTCCCTATGGATCAAGACCCGTTAGCCCTAAGCTGCACGATAGAATTGAGGACTTAGTACTGTTCTAAATTTCTGTATTTTTTTGTACAGGTTTGGCTCGATCAGAATTTTAACGTCGTTGCCTGGAAGGGACGGTAAGTTTTTTCTTTTTAATTTACTTTAACGAATTAATCCCTTTTGCTTCTTTGTCTTGGTGTTCAGGGACTAATTACAGAAAATTAGGAGCTGCAGTGGACATATTACTGCTCTGTGCCTCTGTCCAAGAAGGCAGAGCATCAGAGCCCACAATTGTGGTGAACTACTAACTGTAGTTTCTTGCAGTTGCTTTTCAGAGATTAGCTCTCTGCAGTTATTAATTTATCTGTTAACTCGCTCTGTACATATTTCTAATCAATAGTAACTTGTTGCTTTGTAAATGCTAGAAAACGTTTAGACTCCTACATCTTAGGGCATCTATCTATTTCGTTTCTTTATATTACTGTTGAAGAGTGCTGAAGCAAAGGTATGTGTGCATTGCATATAGTTTAGGAAACATATTTTGAGTGATTCTTATTGCTTGAATGTTACCTTTTGCTTTATCCTTGTACATTGCACTAAAAGACTAATGGCATATCCTTAAACAAGATAAGGTGAGAAAGTCATTACCCTTTCTTAGCCCAAAAACCATCTCCTCACTCACTAACCCAGCCTAACATAAAATTGAATAGACGTTGGCCCTAAGGACATCTCAGACTCAAATAGGGATTGACTTAAGGGGGAAGTTGTTAGAAGTTGACTCTTGTCAAATCGGTGTTTAAGGTTGGAGATTGAGGGGCGAAATCCCGAAGGCTGGTGGTTTGGCATAATTAGGTTCGTTGCTTAAGCACGGATACCTGCCACCAATCTTGCCCTTACATGGCCGATTAACTTGTAGTCAGGTTCTGCAATATACCTCCTGTGGATAATCAACAGTTAGGAGTCGTCTAGGTCTAAGCTCTACCCTAACATAGGCTAGATTTTTCTTTATTTTCTTGTTTGTTTATTTGTTTGTTTTTTTTGTTCCTGTGAAAATGGATTATAATTACAATTATTCTGATTATAACTCAAATCCATATTTCACCTCAACCTCTTTCAATTCGGATATTACTAACCGGCATTACATAACTCTAACCAGCCAAGTATGCCAGATTGGTCTTATCCGAATCAATATATGCCCCAGTCCTAGTACTATGAACAAGAATGGAACAGTCATCATCACTCTTCACTGAGTCAGTGAGGATACAACTCCCCAAGTTTTACTATCAACAACCTTACCAACAAACAGCTTCATATAATCCATATCAAGACCAACCTATAGAAGAGAAATCTTCTTTAGAAAAGACTTTTGAAGCCTTCCTTGAGTCCACACGACAAGTACAAATCATAGCGGACTCAATTCTCCCAAACAATTCCCAAATTCAAGATCCTTACTCTAATTTCTAAGTCCAACCACAACAAGAAGAACCTATTGACTTAGAAAAGAATATGGAATTTGTGATTCAGTCCCAACATGATTGTATTCAATCCCAAATGGATTGTCTTAAATCTCTTAATAGGTTAGAAGCAAAAGTGAGTCATTTGATCAATATAATTAATGATAGGAATGAGGAAACTTTGCCTAACACATTTTCGACTACTCCTGATTCTCCTAGCCATATTGACAAAGAATCTTGGTATTTTGAAGATTTTAACCAAGATCCAATTCATCACAAAACTTTGAACTTGACCAATATCAACCCATTGACAAATTGGCAAGTTTTCATTTCAATGAGATTGAACTTGAAGATGAATGTGATACCGATTCTCAATGTTGTGATTTAGTTTCACTTTTTGAATCTATGATCACTCCGGTTTTCTTACCCGATTTGGACCCAATTCCGAAGCCAACATTGATTCCTATCTCCATAGAGCTCGAACATGAACTAACTATATTGGATAGTCACATTCCATTATTGGAAAATGAATGTGAACTTGAATTCTATAATTTGGACCAAACCCATGAATCAACTCCGACTCTCGAACCTAAACTTGATTTGAGTTTTATTTTCGAGTCAGTATCGGTTCCTATTCCTTTCATTGTTGAGCCCAAATCATCCACTAAACCACATTCCACTGTTGGACCAAGATTTAGATCAATTGACTCCGTGATGATATCCCAAGATTGGTCATATAATCGGGAAAAATTTCATGTTAAGATTTTGCATAATCCTATTTATATTGGGGAGTACAAAAATGCTAATAAGAAAGAGGTCCTGAAAGGTGGGTTCCATGAAAATCCACATTATCTAAATTGGGCAGAAATGCTTGGCCCAATGAGACTACCACCAGAACCACCACCTTAAGGTGAAAATTTTCCTTCCCTTTCTCCTTTTTCATGTATTATTACATTTCATTCATACATTGAGGACAATGCATGAGTTAGGTGTGGGGGGGAGGGTTTACTAACATACTAACTTTTACTAATTTTAAAAAAAAATCATTTCTATAAAAACTTTTTGAAAATGGAAATTATTATTTTGAATTATTTTTGTAAGAAATTAAGTTAATTTTAAGAAATAAGAGGATCATAATTAGGATTTTATACTTGGTCAAACTAAAATTATTTGTTTGATTTTGAGGTTAGAAAGAAAAATTAAAAAAGTAATTTAGTCTTGATTTTTACCTTGATGAAATATGCATAATTTATACACTTACACATTTAGGGTTCTAAAACAAAGATTCTTATGCCTTATATAAAATATATATATATATATATATATATATATATATATCAAAAAAAAATTCTGATTAAGCTGGGTATCTGTGCCTCATAAAGCATAAGTATTCACGCCTAAAAGTGGTTAATATAAATAAAAATTCTTAATTTTGTGGCCTTATTTGCTTGAGTCCTAAGTCGTTGGGGTGCTTTCTTACCCAGTGCCCTAAAATCATCTGGTTTTGGAGTCACTGACTAAGGCTTGTTACATGGGCGAATTAGAAAGCCTAATAGAGCTAAGGGATATTACCACCATAATAAAAAAAAAAAAAAAAAGAGAAAATAATAAGGCATAAGAGTTAGAGTTGAAGAATCCTAAGCTAAATTTTCACGGTCACAAAGTGTATATGTCTTAGGGTAAAATAATAAACTAGATGAGAAATACAATTTTTATCCTTACCTTGATTTAAAATAAGTTTTTGAATAAAGACTAAGTTTAGGAATGACTAAGTTTTGATAATCCTATGACTTATAGATTACTTGAAATTATACATTAATACTTCAAATATTTTTCTCTTTCAAAATGTGTTTTAAAAAAATACTAACAATTCATTTCTTTTTCTTCATGGATTTTGTGGGTGCAATACAGTGAAAACCCTCACGAGACAAAACTCGTCCTCTAGGGGGAACCTAGAGGTTTAACGGTTTGTTTGCACATGCTAAGTGCAACCGTGATTTCTACGAAAGTGAGCTAGGTTTGGTCAGTTTAGTTTTTCTTTTCTGTTTGTTTTGCTCAAGGACGAGCAAAAGATAAGTGTGGGGGTGTGTTTGGACACATATATTGCATAAATATTATTACATTCTTACATATATTTTGTAATGAATATTGCAAATAGCTCGTCTTATGTCCTAATTCATGCAGGATATGATAGGGAGAAGATAATCATGAAATTTATCTAATTAAATTCAAAAGTTTAAAAGAAAGGGGATCGATTCAAATTCAAAGGTACTAGAAATTATCTTATCTGAAAACTGGATATATCAGATAAGATAATATTACCTAATTTTAAGAGAAAAATGAATTGTTTGAAGATCCTATCTGTTTCGTTGAAGATAAGTGAATATCTTATCAATTCTAGAAGACAAACTGAAAATTCAAGAGGATAAATGGATAAAGAGAAGATCAACGGATGAGATAAAGCAATTTAGATTCGGATTCAAGCTGAATACAGTTTAGCATTTTAATCATAACTTTCATTACTAAAATTCAAATCTGATGATTCAAGATGCTACAGAAAGAAGACTTAAAGGGCTACAATTCTTATGTTGATTACTCGTTCTAATTCTATCATTTGTTAAGTGAATTCAGCAATCAACATGCCAATAGCCTACAGATCAGAATGAATTTCGGGATAAATCAAATCAAGTTTAGAGATAAGGGGAGAATTCAAATCCAGAAATATCCAGATCTTCCTATTTTTATACGCTTTCTATCCCTCTGGTTTTCTCCTATAAATACCCTCATACCTCGCAGGCAAAAAGGGACGCCACTCCAGAGAGAGATTTAGTTTAGGTTTTCTTTCTTTTTCAATGTAATTTTTTAATTTTATTTTCTTTTTAGGCTAGAGAGAGTTACATGATCAAAAGAGAGGAAGAGTTTTTATAGAGTGACACTATTGTAATCTTTTTGAAGGTGACAATCAATAGAGGTTTCTCACTTTTCTTCATTGTGCTCGATCTCGCCGAAGCTTTACTTTTCTTTATTCTTTTCTATTACTTCGCTTTACTTCATGTTGAGGTAAGTCTTTGGTATGATTCAAATAGTAAAGGTAAATATTTTTTTATTCTGATTTTTGCATCAACACTTTTCTTTATCTCTTTTTGTTTCTTTTTCTTTTATAATTAAAACAACAACACCACCGCATCTCTTCTTCTACCATCTTCTTCTTAACTTAACTTAACATTTTTATTTTCTTTTTATAAACTGAGAAGATAAGTATTAACTATTTTGGTAAATTAAAAGAAAAAACTTACATAACACTTCCATCGCTGTCCCTTCCTGTAAATCACGACCCGTTAGCCCTTGGCTATACGGTAGAATTGAGGACCTAGTACTATTCTAAATTTCTGTATTTTTTTGTACATGTTTGGCTCGATTAAGGGCCACTGACCCTTATCTTTTGGCCGTAGATGCTTCTGGCTTCTAGATTCTTCTTTATATATATCTGATTTGCGTATATTGGTTCCGTATTTCTCCAGATTTATTCTCAATTTCGAGATCCAATGTATTTTCTAAAAGCTCTCTTTCTTGATCTCTAAGAAATCCGAATTAATTACCCAAAACGGGTTTAATTAAGCTCTTATTGTAACTTTGCCCCTATTCATTCATTATCTGCACAAGAGATCAAAATACGGATTATTAAACAATATTTTATTCAAAATCGGTAGAAAAATGCGATAATAAAATGTAGAATTGGATAGTAATCGCAACGCATTTACCCTCTTTTTTCATAAGCCTAAGTTTCTTTTGCCATTGAACTTCTCGATCTTGAACTTTGTCGTAGAACTTCCTATCTTCGATATGTCGCCCTTCGTCAACCTTTAGCTCTGATACTATTGTTGCTAAATGGATTTTCTCTAATACCAATTGTTGTAACAAATCGACGCTTTAACACCAATTATTACTCTCAGGATCGATGTTTGCGAAACTTGACAATATGATCAGTACTTGCAAAAAAAATTATTGCAAAGCAAACTAACAATACCTAGACAAAAGAGTAATAAGAAAGAACATGAGGATTTAACATGATTCGACCCAAACTTGGCCTACGTCCACGAGGAGAGACTAGAAGAAGCTTTATCAATAACTTGATACAAAGAGATCTAAACATTTCTCCTTAATCTAAACCTAGATTATAAGAGTATTATCTTATCTCTATGCACCTTCATTTTACTCCTCTCTTTCTTGGCTTCTTTCTGATCTCCTTGGTGTTCTCCACCTTTTTCTCCTTGAGATTAAATTGAGATCAATGCTGGGTTACAACCTTTATTATAGGATTTTATAAAATAACTTCTATTTGAACTATGAGATGATCTTGGCCTTTGAATACTTGAAGAATCTTGATCAATCATATTAGGGGTTGATCTCCTTAATCTAGAAGGATTTTAAACCCTTTAATCTTTAAAAAAACATTCTTTTAATAGAACATGCATCCTATTCGAACTCCACTAGAAGATGAAACTCGCAGGTACCTGAAAAAAATTGTGCATGCAGAAATGTCCTGATTAGTTGACTAATACTTTTGCCTAATCAACTAATCCTTTCTATTAGTCGACTAATAAAACTTATTAGTCGATTACTGTATATTATCTCTTTTCTGTATCTATCTCTGTGTATGTCCTAGTCAACTAATATTCTTGATCAGCCGACTAGTAGTCTTGTTAGTCGACTATACATTCAACTAACCTTCCTTGATCTGCTTCTCTTCTTCTGCTTCAAGCCATTATCTTCTCCAATTAAGTTGGATCTTCTTGGACTATCATCTCCTTTTGAAAATAAGGCAAAATCCTAACATCTCCGAGGCATTATTCTGCACTGTCACTTCAGAGTGCTCCTCCGGAGTGAAACCAAGCTGATACTCCGGAGCGAGACTCTGACCCTGCATTCAACTTGAAACTCCGAAATCGCCCAAAGTCTTTACTATGAGTGCTTTGCGCTCACTTTAGATTTGTAAGAGGGACTTCTCAAAGTAATTTTGGTCCAGGGGCTCCGCCTCTGAACCCTCAAGAGGGAGGCTTCCCACCCTCCTTCCAACCCCCACGGCGGTCTGACCGCGCAGGTCGATCCGCGTAATGACTCTGCGTAGGGTGACAAATCATCAATGCAATAATTAAGCTCCATAACTTAACATATGTAACTCATACAATAACATGTGTAAATATAAATTTGTGTGAAAATACATGTTAAGTACATCAAAATATCACACATTGAGTTTATTGGAGCAAACACAAGCGAGAAAGTTTAGTTTGAACTCGCCTCTAATGTAAATTCGAACAACTTGAGCAAAATAAAATGAGCTAATTAATTACCGAGCCAACACTAACTACTCATAAATAGCTCGTCGCTTGATAACCCTGCACCAAGCTAACAATCAGTCCTCGTTCATCTCAAGGAGGATCTTCTTTGAGGAACCGACATTTTTAACACATTGGATAGAATATGAATTATTAGTTAATTTTAAATCAAAATTGTAACTAAGGGAAATGTTTTAATACGCACAAAGTGTAACATATGAGTTTACATACACATGTGAAAATACACCGTAGCCCATCCATATCATGATCTAAATCATTGATTATGATCTATGAGTTTTAGAACATGTTGATGACAATTAATGATTTGGATTATGGATATGGATATACGATGGTGTATTTTCATAAGTGTATGTAACCTCTTATGTTACATCTTTGTGTATTAAAACTTCCCATGGAAGCTATAGTACTAAAAGCTATAGTGAATAAATAAACCAGATTTCTAGATGTCTGTTGGCCAAGCCTGCCTTATAGTTTGGACCCAACAAATGGGCTGCGAGCTCAAAAGTTAACCCCCAAATTCCTGCTGTCGTGTGACCTTGTCCCACAATGAGATTTTCAATATAATTTTCTTCCAATGAGATGAGGTTTCAAGGATAACCTCTTCAAGAAAAAGTTGGTGAGTTTTCATGTGAATTAAACCATGTAGAGTTTGAAATGTAGCCATGTTGAATCGATGTGACCATATGCTTGTAATATGATTAACCATTCAGGAGATTCTTCAAGCATCATATACATCTAATTGTGTCATTGAACATTATTAATATGTTCCGGTGATTCATTATGTCATTTTCATCAGCTTAATAAAATTTCATCCTATACTAAAGAGAGTGTTAAGTAAATGATGCATGAGAGAGTTGTGCTTTTGTGAGAGCGCATGAGAAGGGCAAGCTCTTCTATCTTCTATTTTGGTTCATGGTTTACTTTACATTTTTCTTTTTTTTCTTTTTCTTCTTTTTCTTTTGGTGGGGGGGGGGGGGGGGGGGGGGGGCGCGGTTTCACCTATTACGAATTTGAATAAATAGATGACAAAGTTTTTTAGCATATTAACAACAAAAGTTGAGATATGTCATATTTACTACCTTACATATTGAGTTTTAATTGCACTATTAAATACTCTAACTTAAAACAAAATAGTAGTTACTTATAAGAATTTACAAAAAAAATCAATGTTAAAGATAAAACAACATTCCAATGAAATACCTCACACTTTTTTAAATTAAAAAATTTAACATTTCTATTTAAGTGCACATTCATTTTCATATGTGAAAAAACAAGAATTTGTATTATTGAGTTAATATCAAATTTGTTTAAATATTTTTTGTTCGGAGCGTGAGTCATCTTAAGCCATCTTATTAGTTAAAACATTTAATTTACATCACATCATTTAAGCCAGTGAGGCCTGGCTTGCTGATAAAAAGGTGGGAGTGAATTGTATCTCAGGTTCAAGTCCTGACTACGTCCTATGTATCAAAAATTAACATCATATCTTTTGAGATGTATTGATTTGAATCATAATTAAAAGTGAACTATATTATTAATAAACATACATTAAGAAATTATATAGTTCAATAACATATATTAATATTCAATAGTTATTTTATGTTTTAATATACAACAACAATACATAAGCTTTCTTTTGTTTTCATGTCATCTATTTCATAGTGACCCCTAGAAATTTAGCCAATGTTCATTTAAACAAAATGTGTGCATATGAAAAACCTATACAATGCAACAACACTCGGTGGGGTTATTAAAATTATTCAAATGTTTTCTTTGAAGGGTGTGAGTCATATTATTACTTAAATTAGTCATCTTATTAGCTAAAATTTACAAATCACATTTATACATTTGAGATGATTAATTTGAATCATGAGCAAAATGACATCCCTTACTTTGTTCCTTCTCATTAATTATCTTGGACTCCCCGTCAAAATGACATTGCTTAATAGAGAAGATTGACAACTTCTTATTGATAGAGTGGAGCAAAGACTCACCAATTGGAAGGGCAATGCCCTTTCTAGAAGTGGAATGCTTATACTTCTGAACTCTTCTTATCCTCATTGTCTCTCTACTTTATGTCATTTTGTCGTATATTGAAATGAGTTATTCATGCTCTTGATCGTATTCGAGCACCTTATTTTGGAAAGGCACCAAGGATATGTTGCGAAATTGATATGCTCCGATTTTAATTGTTATGACACGATAGCTATGATAACAATTGTTGAGACCAACAATCAAGTTACGATAATAATTGTTGTGGACACTCAAGATCGTGACTGAAGTTGCAAAATCGAGACAATATATAATACTTGTAAAAGGAAACTATTGTCTAGAAAACTAGCAATACCAAGACAAAAAAGTAGAAAAGAATATGAGGATTTAACGTAGTTCAGCTCAAACTTGGCCTACATCTACGAGGAGAGAACTTGAGAGAGTTTTATTAACAAATTTGGTACAAGAGTCTAACCTTCTCTTTGATTCCATAAGAGTATTCACCTTCTCCTTGAATCCCGCAAGATTACAAGAGTATACCTTCTCTCTATGCATTGTCACCTTTCTCTTTCTTTCTTTGCGTCATTTTCATCTTTCGTGTTACATGTACTAGGTTACAACTTTTATTTATAAAGTTTTATAATACAAACCCTATTTAAATTAAGAGATTATCTTGACCGTTGGATACTGAAGAACTTGATCAATTATTGTAGGAGTTAATTTCTTTAATCCAGAAGAATTCTAGACCATTTAAACTTTAGAAATAAATCTTCATTGAATATGAACTAATTCTTATTTTGACTCCACCAGAAAAGGAAATCTGAACGCACCTGTATTGGAAACAGAAATCTTCTGGCTCGGTTTGACAGTCGCTGTGTATGTCGAAAATCTGAGATAACTTTACTTTTTGTGACTTGGTGTCGACAGGGCTTGTCGACAGCCCTTCTGTGTACAGTCGACGGTCCTGTTGACTATCACACTTTTTGTCACGCCCCGCTTCACAAAATATGGAGTACGGGTACGTGACAATGACCAGCAGATACTCACGAAGAGTGAAATCTCTAATACCTTAAGCTGTCAATAACGAGCATGATAGCACACATATATGCATATACAACCAAGCACATGGATAAAAGCACATATATGAAATACAGAATTATCAACAATATCATCCATTGTATCTGAATAAAACAAGTCAAGAAAGAGAAACTAACTCATCGAAGTAAAGCTGAACCATAATGTGTTTTACGATCAACTCTCTGTACTGGCTTTCTGATTTAGATACTGAAATATAATAAAGATCCGTCAGAAGCGGACCAACAAGTGTACATAAGAAAGAAACGAATAATAAAAGCAGAAATATGAAAATATAATGATAGTACAAATAGGAGGTAAAAATAAAAGATCAATATGTTTGGCAGTATCGAGAACAGAACAATAGATCATGTACAGTATGTCCGAGTATGCATGTCGTGACATGAATACAATGAACAAGAGATGTCCTGAACGAATAAATATCGTGTAACATAATTACAAGATCACACGTTTAAAATCACATGGTAAGTCAGGAATATCATATAATCAAGATAATACGTGTCACAGGAGTCTCAGGTATAGTATCACGAGAACACAAGTCAGGTACTAGATTACGAATAGGAACAGTACGGAACGAGTTAGATCACTGAAGACAATGCAGGGTATGATACAAGTGCCTATGCCTAGCATTTTACTAACTCTATGCTACTGCAACCATCCCGTGTCCCATCTCAAAGGACAACTGCATATCAAACAAATGATGCGTTTGTGGATCCTGAAAGTAAGGAGATACAGTTCACTGCACTCAGGTATCATATAACATGTAATAACATGTGCACACATAAATCACAAGAACACAAGATCACGTGTGGCATCCAAACTTACGAGGGGTCGCTCTTTCAGGCATACCTCCTTGATTCCCTGCTACCAGTCTCCCCAATAATCCCCGCTTGATCGATTTTATTAATCAATGCAAGTGTAAGACGATAAGTGACTCAGTATAACATGATCACATGTCGTTAACGAGGATAACAATGTTAGATAGTAATTAAGGTGTGAATCAAGATCACAGAACAATGTTAATGGTGGCAATATAGAGAGATGAATGCAAAGTCAGGCAAGTACTATCAGTGTCATATAGATGTAATCCAATGGTCATAGTAAACTTGTCATGATCATAAGTATTATACTCCAATAAAATATCCTTGATAATTTATCACAAAATATTTTGATCGATTTTCTCAAGATTAATTTTATAATATTCATTTCATTAATATCCAGTTATCCTTAAGATCTAAATTAGAATTTATTTTTCATGATCAGTATAAATTTTCGTGCCAAAAAATCAGTCACATACAAGGAATAATGTAAAGAGATGAAAAATGATATGCAAGATAAAGTAACACGATCATGAGGTGAAATCGGTAATAATACTAAAAAATATAATAATTAAAGGCTATAATCGGAGCAAAGAAGGTATAATATGATCACGAGACAATACAGATAACCAAGAATATGACATCGAGAGATAACAATCAAAGGATAATATCGTAATCAATAGGAAAGTCAAAGAGAAGAGAAGCGTGTACACTTGTATGAAATGACACAGTTACAGGTCCGAATCGCCATCGGGTATGCACTGCACGAACAAGTATGGATCTTCGGATTATCTCATGGGTCGATCTTCGAATCGCCAGTATATAAGGTCTATAACGAGCACAATCCGAATCTTCTGTTACCGAGATCGGATCGCACGAATGAGTCCGTAATCGCTGTAACACGCAACCGTACACAGAGAGCGAGGAGAAATTAACACACACACACACACATAACACACTCACACATGTACACACCACACATGTACGCCACTCGTGCATACACTTATACATACACATAAATACACAAGTATACACCCATACATACACTCAATCAAAACACATAAATGCACACATCTGCACAGTACACAGTCACACACATCTGAACACAAACACATAACACATATTTATACATGTATCCACACATAATAATTCTGCACACACCCAAGCACTCACTAACACATATATACATACACATATTTATAAACACACACACATTAACACAAATATAACACAAAATGAAAAAGAGAGACAGAGAACCACTCATGGCCATGGAGATGAACACGACCGTCGATGGCGGCCCGCGGAGGAGGCATAAAAGCCACGACAGAGGAGAGGAGTAGGAAATGCTCCGGCGGTTGCCGGCAAGGAAACGAAGGCCGCGGGGCATGGCTGTGCTCGGCCTTGGGCAGCTTGCGCAGGGAGGTGAGGAGGAGGTACCCGGGTGTGCTGCCGTGCGTGTGAGACGAGGCGGGCTCACGGCCACGGCTCCGACAGTGGTGGAGGACAGGTCACGGCAAGGGGAAAGGGTGCAAGTGCTGCCGAGGTAAGTTGGATGGCGGAGGTGCTGCCATAGTGGCCATGCATGGGTGAAGGCGAATGCGTGCGTGGTGTCGGGGAGGTGGGAGGTCATGAGCGTGACGTAGATAGCCGGGTGCACTTGGGTGATGGAGGTGGAGGCCGAGGCGTGATCGGAGGGAAGCCGCGCACAAAAAGTATATGTTTTAAAATTGATATTTAAAGTGTTTGTGCTTTGGCTTCCTCGATACTTTCGTTATAGCATAGAGGTTAAAACGAGTCGAATCTACAAGGACGGGAGACGATAGAAACTTACACGGTATGTTCACGTGTATGTTAAAAGTTCTTCAATATTTGAAAGAATGAAAAAAAAAGAAAATAAAGAAATGAAAAGAGAAGTACGGTGAAAACAAAGAAGTAGGAAATATAGAAAAAATATATTTGTGATTTTGATATTGTTTCTAAAACAAAGTGAAAAAGAAAGAAAACTCATAACAACTAACTACTAATGACTCCACCAACATTCTAACCTCTTAGTGATAGTTCCCTCACATGTATCATTGGCAATCACTAGTCCTTGGTTTAAAAGCTTTTTAAAGTATGACCCATATGTTAACTCATCACATTCAAACTCAACAAAACAAGAGCAAGTTACACTTAAACCATCAAAACTAAACAAGAGTAAGTATGGAGTAAAGTAATGTTAGCTTGTTAGAGAGTTAGGATGTTAGAGTGTTAGAATCCATCATCATGAGCCATCAATGGCTCTTGCAAGAGCAAGGCCAAGTAGAGGCTATTAGATTCATGTGGATTATCAAGTAAAGTTAGACTAGTTAGTGGATAGTAGTTAGTTGCCATGAGAGAAAAGATTACCTAAACATATAAAAGGAGTTAGAGAGAAAACAAAAAGAGGTAAAGAGAGAACCTTTCATAGCTTGTCACCTTCTATTACAAGCACTCTTACTTTTCATTCATATATCACTCTCTCTCCTATTACAAGATCAAAAAGAAATGGAAAATACGAAGAGGAAGAAGAAGAAAAATTAAACTAAACTACCCTAAACTACAATATGGAAAGAAGCTACTCTACTCTCTGGATTTTTCCTTGAAGAAGAACCCAGGGGGTATTTATAGGCACTAGGGGAAAGGGGGCCAGGGGACAACCCCTAGCCCAAAGCACGGGTGCGGCCGCGAAAATGCGGCCGAGGCCGATTTTCCGCAGCAATACTGGGGCGGCGCGTGTAGCGCCGCCTGCTGCGCGTTGCCCGCTTGTCCCCCTGTCGGCTGCATGTCCCGGTATCTGGCTTTTGGCCCCTGATTTTGACGAAACTACCTTCCAAAGTCAATGGCTATCTTTGTAGGCCTTTAATCACCAATTAAATGGTAATTTTGGGTCTTCTTCTTCATTTCATGCCATGGACCTAGAAACATGTAAGAGAGGTATTATTAGCAGAATTTAATATTAAATAAATGTGAAGATGTGTTATGAAATATGCAGTTTTAGAGACTAATCACACCCCCACACTTATCTTTTATTGTCCCGAGCAAAACAAAAAACTAAGAAATTTTTTACACCACTTTCGCAGGTGACGCGATTGCACTGAGCATGTGCAGCAAGCCGTTAAACCTCTAGGTTTCCCCTAGAGGAGGAGTTTTGTTTCCTGAGGATTTTCAGCAGATTACACCCACAAAATCCAAAAAAAAGAAATCAAATGTTAGTATTTTGAAAACGTATTTTGAAATAAAGAAAAATGTTAAAATATTTTTATGAAAATTAAGTGATTCAAGGTCATAAGTTAATCAGAAATTATTCTTCCTTAAACTAAGTCGAAATACAAAATCTTGTTATAAATTAAATGTAAGAATTTAAAATTGAATTGATTCCTTGAACTTTCATAAAACTCTTAGGAAATATGCACTATATGAACAATGAAGAATTTTGGGATATCGACTCTAACTTTTATGTCATTTATTTATATTAATATATATATTTTTCTTTTTTCTTCTCTTACTTTTCTTAGGCTTTCTTATTTACCCAGGTAGTGAGCCTTTAGCCGGTGGCCTCCAAGCCAGATAGTTTTAGGGCACCAGATGAGAAAACATCCCTCAAACTTAAGGACTCGAGTAAATAAGGCCACAAAACTAAAGGAGATTATTTTATTTTTGTCCACCGTTTTAGATGTGAATAATCATGCTTCCTAAGGCATAATTACCCAACTTCAATAAGTGATTTTTTAATTTTTAAATATATTTTATGACATTTTCAGTCTTTATTTCAATCCCAAAAAATTGTGTAAATGTGAAGTGCATAAATCTAAGGCAAAAAATTCAAAATCAAATTATCTTTCCAATCTTACTCCTTATGTTAAAATTTAAACAAGATCTATTATTTTGACTTCGTTTAAAAATTCATAATTTTAGGTCTTCCTAATTCCTAAGATAATCCTAATTTTCTTAAAAATAAATCAAACTATTTCTCTTAATTTAAAAAGTTTTGTAAAAAGAAAAGAAAAGAGTTTCTATATAAAAGAAAATTTTAAAAAGTTCCTAAAAAGAAGTATAAACGAAAGAAAATATAAAACTACCTATGTTAGTAAACCCTCCCTTACACATAAATCTCATGCATTGTCCTCAATGCATCGTGAATGTGTATATACATGAAACAAATGGAGAGGGAAGGAAAATTACCTGATGGTAGTGGCTCCGGTGGTGGTCTGATTGGGTCAAGCGTTGCTACCCAATCAAGATATCGTGAATCTTGCAGAAACCCACCAGTGACCTCTCTAATACGACCCAGTAAAATGTTGGAGAACTGTATGATCTTATTGAAAAAATTACCCCCATCGAATTTTCAATTTTCAAAAATAATTTCTGAGTTATTTTCTTCAACATTCTTTCCAACAATGAAGTGTGATTTTGGAAGATGATTGATTTAGACTCAAATGGAATAGGAATAAAACCGATACCGACTCGGGAATGTGACTCAGATCAAGTCAAGATTCAAAAGGGGAGTCGAAATTAGTTCAAAAATGGGGGTCCAAACAAAAAAATGATGTTCACACACTTTCTCCATCAATGAAGTGTGATCATAAGATATTGGTGATTCAATTTCACGGTGTACTGGTACAGGATTCATTATTGACGCCAGAATAGAGAAAAAATCTGGTAAAGATACCGGGGTCATTATTGAATCAAAAAGTGAAATGGAATCACTGACATGAGGTTCGGGATCACATTCATGTTCAATTTCAGTTTCAGGAAAGGGAAAACTTGCCAGAATGTCAAGGCGATTTTCATAACTTGGAGTTTGGTCAAGTTCAAATATGCGTTCTGAAATTGAATCTTGGTTTTCAAAATAACATGATCTTGGTCCAATCGGTAGAGTTAGGGATATAAGGATTGGTCAAAGGTTGGCAAGAAAGACCTTCCTCGCTCTCATTGATCAAGTCGTTCATTACTGAGTCTAATCTACTGATAGGCAGGGTAAAAGAATTTTGAGTCTGAATCATGTCTTTCATACTTTTTGCAATTGGTTCCTTTTGAAAAGGTGAGTATGGAAGTTGATTTTGGAAATTGAGGTGAAATTGTGAGTCCATCAGATTTTACGGTTGCTGCTCGGACTCACGCAAGGGTTCCATACTCAAGTCCAGTATTGATGGTTGTTCATTTTGAATTGGTGAGACTAAAAAAGATGAGTAGGGCTCTTGAAAATTTGGTTGAGATGATGAGTCCAACATATTTTGAAATCGTTACACTTTTTCACAAAAGACTTCCAAACGATTTTCTAGCTCAGATTCTTCTTCAATTGGATGTTCTAGAAAATGAGTATATGGAGTTTGATTTGGGAAGGATTGTGAATTGAGCAAATTTTGAATTTGTTGTTGGGACTTAAGCATGGCTTCCATACTCCTTTTCAATTAGATTTTTCTTCAGTTGGTGGAACAGGAAAAAGAGTATATGAATCAAAATCTGGGAATGAATATTGTGAAAATTGTGGATAAGGTGGTTAAAAATTTGACTCGGAGGAGGTGAATCCCCATTGACTCTGTGAAGAGTTAAAGTTATTTTGAAAATTATAGTCATAGGATTGGGGATACTGGTTATATTGAGTCGGATAATCTCAACCCGGCATATATGGTTGGTTCATGTTGTACATAACCGGGTCGGAGTTATCCGAGTCAAATGAGGTCGGGGTGAAATATGAATTCATATTATGATTGAAAAAATTATTGTTGTTAAAATTCATCTCACAATTTACAAAAAAGAAAACAAATAAACAAACAAAGAAAAATAAAAAGAAAACAAGCCTATGCTAGGGTTGACTTAGACCTAGAAGACTCCTAACTGGTTAGACTGCCCACGGGGGTATATTGTCAGAATCTGACCAAAAGTTAATCGACCAGGTAGAGGCAAGATCAGTGGGAGGTATCCGTACCGGAACAACGAGCCTAATTATGCCAAACCACTGTTCTTCGAGGTTTCTCCTCTCAATCCCCAACCTTAAATACCGATTTGACAAGAGTCAACTTCTAACAACTTTCCCCTTAGGTCAATCTCTTAAATGAGTCCGAGATGTCCCTAGGGGCCAACGTCTAGCAACATTTATTTAGGCTTGGGTTGTATGAGTGGGGAGGTGATTTTTGGGCTAAGTAAGGGTCATGACTTTCTCATCTTATGTTGTAATGGGTTTTGCCCTTAAGTTCAATTCGTGCAAGTGTACAATATAGAGAAGAATGAATACACAAAACGAGTAAATCACCCACGTATTTGTCCTAACTATATGCAATACAATATGTACACCTCCGTCAAGATCACAACAACACAAGAATAAAATACAGTATATTGGAATTGAAATCGACACATGTCTAGATGCAAATGTCTAAACTATTAAAAAGCATCCAATTTCTGTATTTTAGTTCTTAAATTATTATAGTGCACAGGTAATCTAAACAAAAACTAGCAACAGAAGATAGAAATATACAAAGAATTTACCCAACCACAAAAAGCAAGTGTGGACTTCTGCAATGCTAAAACATTAACCTGCACACCAAAAAATAAAGAAGAAAAGTTAACAAAACATGAAATCAATCCATTCCCATTCCCGACAATGACGCCAAAATTTAATCGTGGAAAAATCGCGCACAAAAAGTGTATGTTATGAAATTGATATTTAAAGTGTGTGTGATTTGGCTTCCTCGATACTTCCGTTATAGCATAGAGATTAAAACGAGTCGAATCCACAAGGACGGGAGACGATAGAAGATTACACGGTATGTTCACGTGTATGTTAAATGTTCTTCAATGTTTGAAAGAATGAAAAGAAAAGAAAATAAAGAAATGAAAAGAGAAGTACAGTGAAAACAAAGAAGTGGGAAACATAGAAAAGAATATATTTATGATTTTTGATATTGTTTCTAAAACAAAGTGAAAAAGAAAGAAAACTCATGGCTACTAACTACTAATGACTCCACCAACATGCTAACCTCTTAGTGATAGTTGCCTTACATGTATCATTGGCCATCACTAGTACTTAGTTCAAGAGCTTTTCAAAGCATGACCATATGTTAACTCATCACATCCAAACTCAATAAAACAAGAGCAAGTTACACTTAAACCATCAAAACTAAATAAGAGTAAGCAAGGAGTAAAGTAATGTTAGCTTGTTAGAGAGTTAAGATGTTAGAGCGTTAGAATCCATCACCATGAGCCATCAATGGCTCTTGCAAGAGCAAGGCTAAGTAGAGGCTATTAGATTCATGTGGATTATCAAGTAAGAAGTTGGACTAGTTAGTGGTTAGTAGTTAGTTGCCATGAGAGAAAAGATTAGCTAAACATGTAAAAGGAGTTAGAGAGAAAACAAAAAGAGGTAAAGAGAGAACCATTCATAACTTGTCACCTTCTATTACAAGCACTCTTACTTTCCACTCATGTATCACTCTCTCTCCTATTACAAGATCTAAAAGAAATGGAAAATACAAAGAGGAGGAAGAAGAAAAACTAAACTAAACTACCCTAAACTACAACATGAAAAGAAACTACCCTACTTTCTGGATTTTTCTCTAAAGAAGAACCCCAGGGGGTATTTATAGGCATCAGAGGAAAGGGGGCCAGGGGGACAATTCCTGGCCCAAAGCACGGCCACGGCCGCGCCCGTATGACCGCGAAAACGCGGTCCAAGCCGCGTTTTCACGGTAATACTAGGGTGGCGCGCGCAGCGCCACCTGCTGCACGCTGCCCGCTGGTCTCCCTGTCGGCTGCATGTCCTGGTATCTAGTTTTTGGCCCCTGGTTTTGACGAAACCTCCTTCCAAAGTCAATGGCTATCTTTGTAGGCCTTTAACTACCAATTAAATGGTGATTTTGGGTCTTTTTCTTCATTTCATGCCATGAACCTAGAAACATGCAAGAGAGATATTATTAGCAGAATTCAATATTAAATAAATGTAAAGATGTGATATGAAATATGCAGTTTTAGAGACTAATCAAGGCGGCAGGCAACGAGGCTGATGGAGGAGGCTTGGTGGTGTTTTGCATGGCAGTGGGAGGATGGAGTTGGGTGGTTGCGAGGTAGCTTGTGGGAGGCCATGAGGTTGAAAGCCGAGAGAGAGAGAGAAAAGAGAGAGAGAGAGAGAGTACATGGGGGGAGGGAGAGAGGGGGAGTACGTGAGTGAGGCAGACGTGAGAGATAGGGGAGATGGGTGAAGGACATGAGAGTGAGGGGGGATGGGTGAAGATGAAGGACATGAGGGAAAGCAGATGCAGGCGGAGGACATAGGTGAAAATGGGAATAATGAAGGGTTTAATATATATTGGTTAAATAAAATTATGTGCTCACCTTATCACATGCCATTGTGGCAGAGTGGTATAGGCTTTGGATGTTAGGGGAAGGTTGCAAGGAGTTCGAATCCTTGAAATCACACATTTACAAAACATGTATTAATGCCTAACAATAATGTAGGTCGGGCCTGGGCCAATCAAAAGAAAAGAAAATAATAACAGAAAGGGTTGGGTTTGGACTTGAAACAAAAGGAATAGAAAAAGGAAAGAGAAATGATAATTGGGCTTGGGCTCTGGGGCCTAGAATAAAATGAATAAGATGAAAAAGAAATGGCCTTGCATACCATATTACAATTATGATAGTGTGTGTGTGTGTGTGTGTGTGGGTCAAGTGCTCCTAGTAGGTCTCCTTAGATTGTAATCTAAGCGGCTTAAAACTCCAACATCCCGATTTTTTTCATGATTCGACCGCACATTATTATATTCATGTTATAAGGTGTACGCATATAAAAAATCACGTGATTTGAAGTTCATTTACTCATTGATCTAATCGTTCCATTTTGTTCTACTGTTTAAAAACCGTTAATGTTTGAACCCAAAGAAAATAGAGTAAACAAACTTCAAATCACTTGATTTTTTATATGCATACATCTTATAACATGAATATGATATTGTGCGGTTGGATCGTTAAAAACAGTTCGGGATGTTGGAGTTTTAAGCCGTCTCCTTAGATTATAATCTAAGGAGACCTACTAGGAACACTTTTCCCAATATATATATATATATATATATATATATATATATATATATATATATATATATATAGAGAGAGAGAGAGAGAGAGAGAGAGAGAGAGAGATATTTATAAATACACACATACTTGTGTAAACACAAATATGAACAAACATAAATATATATATCTATTCCATAAATACATACATGTATTCATACACATACAAATACACATATGCAAATATATATATACACCAAATCATAAATCTATTTTAAATCCCCCAGGATTTATTGATATTATAAATAAATTTATATTTATATAAAATTTACTTACAAGAAAATTAATTTGTCAATATCATAAATTTAAAACAAGTACCAATATTAATTATCTAAATCGAGTATTATTAGCGAAGAGGGGGATATTACACTTTTTTTTTATTTACTTCTTTTCCAAGTCTTCTTTCTTCTCCAATTTGATTAGATCTTCTTGGATCATCATCTTTTCTTGAAAACAAGACAATATCCCAACAATCTCCACTTTACTTGTTTTTTAGCCTTTAGCAAAACACTTTGAAAATTTTAAAATTTTACCTTGATTCTTTCCTTAATTGTAATTATACCGTGAAGCCTTTATTCTTGCCCCCTCTCCCTGTGACCTTTGGCTGATTCACGGCCATGCCTTGGGACATCTCGGCCTTTGCCTTAATGTGCCCTCTCTTTCCTGTAACACTTTGACCTGGTTCACGTCCTGTCGCAGTCTTTCTTGAAGCTCCACCTCGCGATGAGCTTCCTTTCAAGCTTGTCATTGAAACTTCACCTTGAACTGAGTCTTCTTCTTTCAGCTTGTATATCCCTCCACACTTCTCTCCTTCCAGAATTATCCTATCTTCTTGGCTAATTGTGACAACACCTTGTTGCATTTGGATCTGGCATCCTTCTTCCTCAAGAGCCCCTACAGATATTTGATTGTATCGTGCCTCCGGGACATACCAGACTGCCTCCAGAGGATACACTATCCCATCTCTTCTTATAACATTGACTGTCCTAGTTTCGATTACCTCACAAGTCCATCCAGCATTTGATAGTCCATTCCTCCTTTGCAATCAAGGAGTTGAATAGCTCCTTTTGAGAACATACATTAACCGTACTACCAGAATCAAATAACTAGCCTTTCCCTTAAGAAGTGTTGTTTTCAATGTAGGAAGCCATTAATACATTGGTGTCCGATACACCCTCTGCTACGTCAGCCTTCACAGCTTGCCCCTTCTCTTCAACTACTCTTTTCGATGCTTGTAGTCCTTCTTCCAGTTACCTTCATATTGACAAAAAAGACGCACCTTCAATGAAGCCGGACTTTTCTTTCCTACTTTTTCTTTCTTTTGCATGACAAATCAAACTTGATCCTTCCTGCTCAACTTGATTTGGCTTTTTTTTTGATCTCATTAGACAAGAGAGTTGACATGACTTCCTCCAAAATGAGATTTTCCTTACCATAGAGCATAGTGTGTTAAGATATGATCATATGATTTCAGAAGTGAACTGAGAAGTATTAACACTTTATCCTCCTCATCGATCTTGACATCAACAGCTAATAGCTCGCTGATGACCTTGTTAAAAAGTTCAGATGCTCCAATATCGCTGTATCTTTCTTCATGCATAGCCCATATTGTTGTTTCTTCAAGTACAACATGTTGGAAAGGCTTTTTGTCATATACAATATTTCTAACCTTGGCCACATACTCGTAACCATTTAATCATCTATCATATTGTACATGACCTCGTATGCGAGACATAATTGGATCATACTTGCCGCTTTCAGATCCATCTCCTCCCAATTCTCATTTGACGTACTTACAGTTTTTGATGACTTTCCCTGTAAGATCTTGTGAAGACCCTGTTGCACCAGCAACGCCTTCACCCTCTTTTGCCATAATTCAAAGTTTTCTTTACTAATGAATTTTTCGACATCTAACTTGCTCACAGAAATTTCAAATTTCAATATATGGCCTTATCGTCAACCTTATGCTTTGATACCAATTATTGTGAATTGATATGTTATGATACCAATGTTGTGACATGACAACTATGATACTAATTGTTGAGACTAACAATCGGGCTATGACAATAACTGTTATGTATGCCCCGAGACCATGATCGACATTGCAGAACCATGATAATATGTAATACTTGTAAAAGAAAACTGTTATAGAGCAAACTATCAATATCAAGACAAAAGAGTAGAAAAGAACACGAAGATTTAACATGGTTCAGCTCGAACTTGGTTTATGTCCACGGGAAAAGAACTTGAGAAAGTTTTATTAACAAACTTGTTACAAAAGATCTAACCTTCCCCTTGATTCCCACAAGAGTATTTACCTTCTCATTGAATCCCACAGGATTACAAGAGTATACATTCTCTCTATGCACCATCACCTTCCTCTCTCTTTCTTGGCTTCCTCTTCACCTTCTGTGTTTCAATATACAGGGTTACTAGAGTTTAACAATAGAAACCTTATTCAAACTAGAGATGATCTTGACCGTCGAATGCTTGAAGAACTTGATCAATTCTTGTAGGAGTTGATTTACTTGATCTAAAAGAATTCTAGACCTTATAAAGTTTAGAAATAAATCTTCATTGAATAGGAACTGATTCTTATTTGAACTCCACCAGAAAAAGAAACCTGAACGGGCCTGAATAAGAAATAGAAATCATGTTCTGGCCTCGAGTTATCAACAGGCCAGTGAGGGCTATCGACAGGCCCTTGTCGACAGGCCGCTGTGCCTATCGAAAATCTAAAATCCCTTTACTTTTTGTTACTTGCTGTCAACAGGGCCCGTCGACAGCCTTTTATGCACGATCAATAGTCCTATTGATTTTTTTCTTCTAGATTTGCTTCTTTTTCAAGTCTTCTTTCTTCTATAATTCGATGGATCTTCTTAGACCATCATCTCTTCTTGAAAATAAAGCTATATCCCAACATGATATTCAGGGGGACTTTGTCTTGTGGAGTGGTAACTTATATATTCTCATGAAAGCCAAGGTGGTCTGGGTGTTTGCAACCTTGGAGCCTTCAACGTTGCACTTCGTTCTAAATGGTGGTGGAGGCTATTCAAGATCCACATGCTCCTTAGGTGGTACTCGTTCTACACAACTACTATAGGAGGAGGAGAATTCATGATTTGCAGCCCATGATTCATGGCCATGTTTTACCTTTTTGGCGAGGAGTTCTCAAGGCTATCATGGCTTTTGCCTCTGGCATTGAAATTGAAATAGGCGATGGGCGCTCCACGCGGTTTTGGCTTGACCATTGGGTGAGTAGCGACATCCTTGCTATAAAATTCCCCAACCTTCTTGGGCTCGCCTTGGATCCATCCACAATGGTGGATAGCCAGTTGTGTCTCATTGATGGACATGTGATTTGGGCCTCATAATTTTGAAGATGGCCTTACCCGAACCTCACCAATGACCCCAATAACCTCCTCAACCTACTCCAAATAAACCACCTCTCAACCTCACCGTATGTCTGAAAATGGAAGCTCCACCAAAGTGGCATCTTCATTGTCAATTCTCTCAACAGAAGTCTCACCAGGTTTCCCGAGGAGCATAATTGCTTCCGATGAATTTGGACTACACAAATACCTCTCAAGTCTAAGATTCATATGTGGCTCTCATTTCATGACCGCCTTTTAACAGTGGACAATCTTGCGAAATAGGGTATTCATGTGACAACTTTGTACTTGCTTTGTGGGCAACACACGAAAATCGCCGCCTACATTTTTCTTAATTGCCCTCACTTTGGAGTTTTGGGTGGTGGAAAGAATCAATTGCTTCACTATGGAGTGATTCACGATCTTCTAATACCCCTCGCAATGAAGTTAACCGGTGGGATTGTGCGGCTACCACAATCATTTGAATGGTGTGGTTTGAGAGAAATCAAAGGATATTCCAAGCTAAGTCTTCTTCCATTATGAGCTTTATGTTGGAAAGAGAGAATATTGCTAAGGAAGTTGACATGGATTGCCGAGGGGTCGTCGAGGTGATCGCCAAGGAAGCCGACGACGAAAAGGCGAAGGGAAACAGCAACAGCAGCAGGAGCAGAGGTTCGGTCGATCGCCCGGTCGACCGCCCGCACAAGCAGGAGATCGGTCGACCGGCGCGGTCGACCGACGTGCACAACGTGCACAAGGAAATATCTCGGTCGACCACCCGGTCGACCGACTGAAGTGACCCAACTCTCTGTTGGGCACCCGGTCGACCGCCCGGTCGACCGGTGGAAGGGTCGGTCGACCGCTCGGTCAACCGACAGTCGGGTGCGGGTATTTTTCTGCTGATTTGAAAATCTGTGTATTTAAGGGCTGTTGTTGGTTTCTAGGGTTTGTATCTTGTAGAAGATCCTTGAGAAGGAAAAGGCTGGAGCTCTCTTGCATTCAAAGAGGCTGGTAGCCATTGTAATCTTCTTCCAAAGCAATTAAATCTCTCTCTGATTGCCCCGAGGACGTAGGCGTTGAGGCCGAACCTCGTTAAATAAGGTGTTTGCGTGTGTTCTTTCTCCGGTGATTGTTTTTGTGCTAGCTGTGATTGTTCTTCGTGCGAGGGATATTAAGGGGATCTATCTATCTGGGTTGTTGTCGCTGTCGTGGGGCACAACAAGTGGTATCAGAGCATCCAGGTTTGGCTTGGGATTTCTGAAGACTCGGAGGGCTCGAGATCTGATTTGGTGGAGATCGTGTGTCGATCTCCGATCAGAGGTATTGGTGTTCGTGGGATCGTGTGTCGATCTCAGGAGGACACAAGGAGGGCTCGTGAAATCTGTGGTAGAGTAGATCCGGAGAGAAACTCGATCTAGGGTTTCAAGGAAAAGGTAAAAATCTAATTTTATCTGAGTAGAGATCTATTTCCAGTTGATTGTTCTTCCGCATAGATAGAGGATCAAGAAATCTCAATGGCAGAAGAAATAGCTTCGGTTAAGATAATGAATTCTCACCCGAGGATTGAAGTTGTCAAGTTCAACGATACAAATAACTTCGGGATGTGGAGATGTGAGGTTATGGATGCACTGAATGCATCGAACCTCGAAGATACTCTCCTATTGGAGAAGAAGAAGAGCACGACCACTGATGAAGAGTGGGCAAAGATGAACAGGTCAGCATGTGGATTGATCGTTCATGTTTGTCGCAAGACATAAAATACCTTGCACAACATGAGACGTCGGCGAAGAAACTGTGGGAAACCCTTGCGAAGAAATACCTGACTAAGAGTGTTGAGTCCAGGTTGCAGCTTAAGAGTAAGCTGTACAATTTTCAAATGAAGAAGGGAGCACAGTGAATGATCACATCAACCGATATACGAAGCTTCTTACAGACTTGGTAAACAAAAAGTGGATGTCACGATAGATGAGGAAGATAAGGCAATCATCTTTCTGAACTCACTCCCGGCGAAGGAGTATGAGACATTCACTCTGACCTTCATCAATGGAAGGCAGACCTTGGATTATGATGAGGTGTCGTCTGCACTGTTAAGTTATGAGACGAGGAAGAAGGAGAGGCATCCTTCTCAGTCAAGCTCATCGGCGGAGGCACTGGAAGTAAGAGGCAGAAATTCATCGCGGAAGGGCAAGGAGGTGAGAGGAAGATCAAAGTCCAGATCAGGCTATAGAAATCTGAAGAGGAATCAGTGTGCCTTGTGCAAGGAATTAGGACACTGAAAAGTAGAATGTCTGAAGGCCAAAGGTAAGAAGGTGGAGTCAAAGACCGAGACGAATCTCGCATGGGCGGATGGATCGGATGATGACTCATCGGTATTCTCTCTCTCGGTTACTACCCCTACTGTTTGTAACTCAGATAGTGCTGAGTGGATCTTGGATAGCGGAGCCACCTATCATGTGTGCCCGAACAGGGCCTGGTTCTCTAGCTTTGAGAAGCTGGATGGATGTTATACGGTCATGGGGGATGACCATCCTGTTGGCCCAAAGGCCCATCACTCTAGTTTTGATGATGATCAACTCATGTAGTTATAGTACTAATGATCTTGTGTTTAATTAGTGACAGATTTTTGATCAAGATCTTAGTAGGTGCATAGCTTCAACAAAGAATTTAAAGTCAAGTTTTAGAGCTAGCACGGTTTGATCCAAGAGCCGTTGGATCAAGTTTGGACCAAGTCAAGAAGATGAGAAGCCTTCAAGTGAAGACTTCAAAAAGATCAAGACTTGTGTCTAGGTTTGTTTTTATAAGATTTGTTTAGAATAAAATGTAAAGGATAGAATAGTTGGTGGATTGCTCAAGTATATCATATACACACACTCTTGACTTAGTTTGTTTTAGAAAAGAATTTTCATTTTGGAAAAATACTTGGTTTTCAAGTTTACATGTTTTATCCAAAACTAAGTTTAGAGCTTAATGTCAAAAACATAGATATTTCAACATGTTCGTGTAGTGGATTATATCCATACACACTATGCTTCAAATGAGTTTAGAATATCTTGTTTTTGTAATTAGAGAAGTTTTAGAAAAATCAAGTTTTGAAAAATACTATGTTAGTTTTAAGCCAATATTTTCTTATTACAAAAATAGTCCAAATCATTTATAACATGCCTTGATTTTGTGCAGCATGTTTTATCAAAGTATATTGGTAAAACTATTTTTGTAGATTTTCTGTGATTTTATGGGATTTTATGTGAGCCAAAAAGACCAAGTTTTAAATCCCAGTTTTTCTGTTTCCAGGCTTCAGCCAGTCGACCGACCCGGTCGACCGAAGTCTGAAGTCGGTCGACTAGGCAGTCGACCGACGTGCACAGATGTGCACGCCCTAGTTCTGGCAGGAGGCCGGTCGACCGACCCGGTCGACAGTCCAGAGAGCTCTGCTCTCTGGAAAGGCCCCGGTCGACCGGACGGCCGACCGGATAGAGAGACTTGCTCTCTGTATCCTGGCCTCGGTCGGCCGACCGTCGACCGATGGCACAACGGTCTGAAATATGACCGTTGGTCGGTCGACCGGCGCGGTCCGACCGACAGGTCTGACAGACCCAACGGCTAGTTTTCTAGCCCTATAAATTTGGGGGTTTGGGCATTGTTTGTCTCCAAGATTTTCAAGTGGGTTTTCACCAGTTTTTCCTGAACTATTTAGAGGTTTTCCTCCACTTGATTTAAAGCAAATATTTCCAATCAAAAGGGGAGTTTTTATCAAGAGTGTTAAAAGAGATTTTCTTGAGTTTTCCTCCACCATCTCTTTCCTTGTTTTTCTCACAAACACTTGAGCAACCCATTGACATATTCATTCTATAGGAGTGTTCTTGTGAGAGTTTTTATTGGTGATCAAAGTGTTTAGATCACCAAGAGTTCTTTCTTGTACATTGAGGAGGCGGACAAGTGTGTTCGCGGTGGTTTAGAGTTCGTGTGTGAACTCTTGGTTTGAGGTGCGGCCTCGGCGAGCTTGTGGGGCTTGCGGTGTGTACGGGACTAGGGAGTCCGAGGGATTGTAGGTGTTGCGGCACCGAGGAGTGATCCATTGGGATCAAGCATAGTGGAAATCCTTCGTGTGTCGAAGGCGGGGATGTAGAGCAAGTGTGCTCGAACCTCGAAACAAATCCCTTGTGTTTGCGATTACTCACTCTCTCTCTCTCTCTCTCTCTCTCTCTCTCTCTCTCTTTGTCTCTTGTTATATCTTGCATGCTTTTATTGTGCTTATCCTTACATGCTTGATATTCAAAGTGTGCTTAATTGTTATACTTGCTTGGGTTTGTTTGCTAACACTTGTATTTAACCAAGAGAGCCAACGCGGCACCTCAACCTTATCTAGGGGAATCTAGAGGAGTTAGTCCAGAGCCCTTCACGGGGAATTCGGCTACACTCTTGTGTTATATGTGGTGTTTAGTGTAATAGTTTAGTTTAGGTCATATAATTTTTAATTCCGCATTATTTGTCATTAAGCGACCATTAGATTATCCATCACCTATTCACCCCCCCTCTAGGTGATTTTCAATTGGTATCAAAGCTTGGTACTCTGATTTGGGTCTTACAAACCTAGAGTTAAAGATCCTCTTTTTAGGCTAATCACTATTTTTGTACACACACCATGGATTTCATGTCACCACCCACTTTTGACATTCTTAACATCCAAGTTTGGAAGGTTAAGATGTCTTATACCTCAAAGCCCTAGGCATTCATGTTTATTTTGCCATCACTAAAGATTCATATTGTTCTAATGGCAAAAAACATGAGGCTAATGCAAAACCCTTCATGCTTTAAAGTCAACCCTAAATGATGAATGTTTATCTAGGGTTTCTAATGTTGATTCGGCTTTTGTAGCATGGAACATCATCACCTCCCTTGGCGAAAAGAATCTATACTATGCCTGGGGGAGCGATTCGGACGTTAGAAGCGACACCTCCAACAAGTGCTATATGGTCCAGGGGATAACCCCCTTGAGGTAACTACTGAATCTGAGGTAGATGAAGATAAACATGTCATATGATGAGCTTAGCACTTTTTGTCAACTTCTCCTTGAAAAATATGACATGCTTAAAAGGGAAAATAAAAATTTGAAAAAGAATTTTGATTGCATGCTAAAAGAAAATGATTCATTTAGAAATAAAATTGCATGCATTGAAAAAGAAAATGAGATTTTGAAAAATAAAAATATTTCCTTGATGTCTAAATTAAATGATTTATGTGAAGGAAACACTATTTTGAAAAATAAAGTTATTTTGGTGGAAAAACAAAAAGAAGTTGCTTTTCAAGAAAATTCTTGTTTGAAAAGAAAAAATGTTGAAAAGAAAAGGATTTTGTTTCTAAAAAGAATAAGAAAAGTGATTCTATATCTCACCATGCTTTACATGCCACCATTGATAATAGTGAGATTAAGTTTTGAAAAATAGGATTAGTTGTTGAGCTCCACTTTGAACTCATGTGCATTTAATCATTCTAGATTGTAAACCTTGTTTTCAAAGAAACAAGTTCCACATGTTCATTGCACATCATCATCATGCATATGCTTATGTTGCACGTCATGATCACACTCACACACATAAGCATCCTAAGGTGTACAAGTGTACACATTGTGGCCGCAAAGGCCATTTAGCAAAATTTTGTTATGATAAGTTAAATGTCTAAATTTTGCTTGGGTGCCTTACAATGCTAACCCTAAAGGACCCAAAAGAAAATGGGTACCAAAACCCCCACCGTGTGTATTTGATGTAGGTGAGGGCTCTCACACGACGTGAGAAGGATGGTGCCTTGGTAGTGGATGCAATTGGACTTGATGGACACTATGTGATGCATCGCTATCAAGGAGTTTTGGTGGGACAACCACCATGTTTTGGAGATTTGGAGTAGTTCCTTGGTTTGATAAACTATTTCTAAACTCCTAGTTTATATACATGATTTTTATTTGATAACATCATTTAGCATGTTCATGTTTTTATGTTTTATGTGCTTCTTGTGGTAAATACTAGTTTAAATGTAGTTTTTATCAAAACTTATATTTATACATGTACAAATAGTGAGAACAAATTGATTCATATATGTTTGCACTTCATGCTCATTGTACCTACTATGGGGCCGTTTGTTTCGCGTAAAACTCCGTAATTCGTAAATGACTTACTACCCAGTTACAACTACGGCGTTTGTTTGGACCGTAATTCGTAAAAGACTTACGTAACTCAACTAACACTCACTTGCAACCTAATTACCACTCACTTACAGCTCAGTTACAGTTAATTTTGTGGTCATACAAATTTGTAATATTTTTTATATTAATATAAAATTTTTTAATATTTAACTTTTTAATATTTATTTGCAGTATTAAAACTTTTTAAAATCACCAAATAGTTAATTTTGTGGTCAACTTTTCACTTACGACTCATACATTACGACAACCAAACACCGTAAAGTACAATACACTTTCCCACTTTACAATTTATATTACCAACCAAACACCGTAAAATTTACATACATGTAACTCATTTACAATTGTAAAAGACTTTACCAATTACAACTACGAATTACGGCCAGTTACGACAACCAAACAGGCCCTATATGCACATATATAGGCTAGTTTTGATGATGATTCTTTCATTTATATTGTTTTGCCTATTTTCATATTTTACTTCATGTATATGTATTTTTTAAATTCAAATCTAATAAATATACATGTATACCCGTGAGTCTCTTGCCTTCATGCAAATACTTTTAATAGACTCTTTTATGTTTGGGATATGTATGTGTATTGTTAGGATTGGATAGATCATACATATACCTAGAAGTTTATTGTTTTTAATGAAAAATGAATTTTTCATGTTTTGTTTAATAAAATAATATTCATGTTTGATTGGAGCTTCATTGACTATTTTCATGAAAATGCTATTTACATAATGATGATCACTCACACTTTTATTTGTTTATTCATGACTTTGTTTCATGATTCTTTTGAGCTTAATAGACCATGAGTGCTTAAATTTTGTGTATTTTGGTATGATTCATGAAAAAACATATGTTTTGATTTCATGTTTTGAAAGATTTTTAACTAGTTTTTCAAAAATTACTTTTAACTAGTTAATTATTCTTCATTTGGAAGAGATTTTCAATGCTTAACCACCTTCAAAATTATTTTCGAAAACCCCTTCCAACCTCATTTGGGCGGATGGCTGGGCGTGTATGCCTTGCGAGCTTTATTGAAAATCTTTATCTTGAGCATATGAAGGGTGATAGGTTATGAGTTATATACTTGATTACACTGTTATTTTCAATTGGTATCATTGGATCTTTTCAATTGGCATCTCAATTGATATTTTTGTATATACTCATATTTTGTTTTTTATATATGTATGCTCTAATTTTCAATTGGTATTATCAATTCTCATACATATATATGATTTTCGTGTGCTTACTTTACATTTGGTATACATCTTTAAAGCACATAATATGTTTATGCTAAACCCGTTTTTTAAAACTTTATTTTCAATTGATATCTCAATTGACATTTTAATAAAGCTTATGCATAGTTTTTCAATTGGTATCAAAATGCTTCAAATTTGTTATAAATTTACAATTGATATCAATATGATTTACCTATTGAAAATTTGTAATGTTTATTTACAATTGTTTATTTACATTGTTATTTACATTTGGTATCTTAAATTTGACTTACTAAGATATCTCAAAATTTGTTTTATTGAGAAAATTCAAAATTCTGAAAATTAAAATGTTTGATTTGTCTTGCCTATATGCAAGGAGAGCTTAACATCTCTTCTACATATAGATTCATGATGAGGTATTATATTGAGAAGCTTGACAACTCTTCTTTATGTGATACACGTGTGTAGGGAGAGCTTCACATCTCCTCTTATGCATTACATATTATGCATTATGTGAATTAGGACTTGTCATCCCTCTTTCATGTAATGTATATGTGTAGGGAAGTTACTTTACCGTCTTCCTCTTCATGAATGTATATCGCATATAAACTTTTATTGACTTATTTGTTTGCACACCCTTATTAATCTCTTTGTTTATGACAAAAAGGGGGAGAAAAATTTGTTGATTGTGTTTTTACCCCTTTGTTGATGATTGACAAAAGGGGGAGAAAGATTTTGGTTTATATGCATGTTTTTGTGAAAAAGGATTGTTTATGCATATATGTTTTGTTTTGCAAATAGGAGAAAAAGAATTTGATGTGTTTTATGCTTGTTAGCATGTTTATTTCCATACATTTGCATACATGTTATGTGTTTCATTGCCATATATTTATTTGTTATTGTTATGCATGAGTTAAGGGGGAGCTTCTTTGAAGCTTTACTTTAATCCATGCATATATAACTTCATGAGTTTTGTCATCATCAAAAAGGGGGAGATTGTTGGCCCAAAGGCCCATCACTCTAGTTTTGATGATGATCAACTCATGTAGTTATAGTACTAATGATCTTGTGTTTAATTAGTGACAGATTTTGATTAAGATCTTAGTAGGTGCATAGCTTCAACAAAGAATTTAAAGTCAAGTTTTGGGAGCTAGCACGGTTTGATCCAAGAGCCGTTGGATCGAGTTTGACCAAGTCAAGAAGATGAGAAGCCTTCAAGTGAAGACTTCAAGAAGATCAAGACTTGTGTCTAGGTTTGTTTTTATAAGATTTGTTTTAGAATAAAAATGTAAAGGATAGAATAGTTGGTGGATTGCTCAAGTATATCATATACACACACACTCTTGACTTAGTTTGTTTTAGAAAAGAATTTTCATTTTGAAAAAATACTATTTTGGTTTTTGGTTTTCAAGTTTACATGTTTTATCCAAAACCAAGTTTAGAGCTTAATGTCAAAAACATAGATATTTCAACATGTTTGTGTAGTGGATCATATCCATACACACTATGCTTCAAATGAGTTTAGAATATCTTGTTTTTGTAATTAGAGAAGTTTTAGAAAAATCAAGTTTTGGAAAATACTATGTTAGTTTTAAGCCAATATTTCCTTATTACAAAAATAGTCCAAATCATTTGTAACATGCCTTGATTTTGTGCAAGCATGTTTGTTTATCAAAGTATATGGTAAAACTATTTTTTGTAGATTTTCTGTGATTTTATGGGATTTTATGTGAGCCAAAAAGACCAAGTTTTAAATCCCAGTTTTTCTGTTTCCAGGCTTCAGCCGGTCGACCGACCCGGTCGACCGAAGTCTGAAGTCGGTCGACTAGGCAGTCGACGACGTGCACAGACGTGCACGCCTAGTTTTGGCAGGAGCCGGTCGAACAACCCGGTCGACCGTCCAGAGAGCTCTGCTCTCTGGAAAGGCCCCGGTCGACCGGGACGGCCGACCGGACAGAGAGACTTGCTCTCTGTATCCTGGCCTCGGTCGGCCGACCGGTCGACCGATGGCACAACGGTCTGAAATATGACCGTTGGCGGTCGACCGGGCGGTCGACCGACAGGTCTGACAGACCCCAACAGCTAATTTTTCTAACCCTATAAATTTGGGGGTTTGGGCATTGTTTTTCTCCAAGATTTTCAAGTGGGTTTTCACCAGTTTTTCCGAACTATTTAGAGGTTTTCCTCCACTTGATTTAGAGCAAATATTCCAATCAAAAGGGGAATTTTTATCAAGAGTGTTAAAAAGAGATTTTCTTGAGTTTTCCTCCACCATCTCTTCCTTGTTTTTCTCACAAACACTTGAGCAACCCATTGACATATTCATTCTATAGGAGTGTTCTTGTGAGAGTTTTATTGGTGATCAAAGTGTTTAGATCACCAAGAGTTCTTTCTTGTACATTGAGGAGGCGGACAAGTGTGTTCGCGGTGGTTTAGAGTTCGTGTGTGAACTCTTGGTTTGAGGTGCGGCCTCGGTGAGCTTGTGGGGCTTGCGGTGTGTACGGGACTAGGGGAGTCCGAGGGATTGTAGGTGTTGCGGCACCGAGGAGTGATCCATGGGATCAAGCATAGTGGAAATCCTTCGTGTGTCGAAGGCGGGGATGTAGAGCAAGTGTGCTCGAACCTCGAAACAAATCCCTTGTGTTTGCGATTGCTCACTCTCTCTCTCTCTTTGTCTCTTGTTTATATCTTGCATGCTTTTATTGTGCTTATCCTTACATGCTTGATATTCATAGTGTGCTTAATTGTTATACTTGCTTGGGTTGTTTGCTAACACTTGTATTTAACCAAGAGAGCCAACGCGGCACCTCAACCCTTATCTAGGGGAATCTAGAGGAGTTAGTCCAGAGCCCTTCACGGAGAATTCGGCTACACTCTTGTGTTATACGTGGTGTTTAGTGTAATAGTTTAGTTTAGGTCATATAAGCTTTTAATTCCGCATTATTTGTCATTAAGTGACCATTAGATTAGCCATCACCTATTCACCCCCCCTCTAGGTGATTTTCACATCCGTGTAATATAGAAGGGATGGGTACAGTCTGCATCAAGATGGATGATGGGATAGTTCGAGAGTTGAAAGAGGTGAGGTATGTACCTCAGCTCAAAAGGAATCTTATCTCAGTTGGCACTTTGGAAGCATCGGGCATGGTGATATCTGTTCGAGATGGCGATCTCAGGATGATCAAGGGCTCGATGGTGGTGATGAAGGGCGTCCGCCGAGGCAATCTCTACTACTTGAAGGGTAGTACGGTGACAGATCAGGTGGAGACTTCGAGTTCTTCAGATGAGGGTGGCCCGGAGGTCTGGCATGGAAAGGTCGGACAGGAAGAAGAAAAATCTTTGCAAGCTCCTGCAAAGATGGAATCAAAGGAGGTGCTGCTACCTGCAAGTCAGAAGGTGAACACAGCGTTCTGGACAAGAAGAAGGTGAGATTCAGTACCAGTACTCACCGCAATGAAGGTCTTCTTGATTGTGTTCACATGAGCTTATGGGGACCTGCTAAGACGGCATCGCTTGGAGGTCACATGTACTTTGTCTCATTTATTGATGTTTCATCTAGGCAGTTTAGATATATCCAATAAGACAAAGGGGAGAAGCCCTAGATGTGTTGGTGAAGTGGAGAGGAAGAATGGAGAGGCAGATAGGTAGGAAGATAAAGGAGCTTCATATTGGTAATGTTGGAAAGGACATGCACCAATTCCTACGATTTGGCCAGAACACAGGTATTGCAACCACTTCACAACAGGTACAGATGGGTTGGCTAAAGATGTAGTCCGTTCCTTGCTGGAGGAGGTTCGGAAGTTGTTGTCTAATGCAAGATTAGACAAGTCATTTTTTGGCTGAGGCGACAGAGTATGCTAGCATCTCATGAACAGATCGACTGCGATTGGAGGTAAAGCTCCACTGAAAAATTGGTCTGGGAAAACTGCTCAAGATCATGGTGTGCTGCGGAGTTTGGAAGTCCGCCTACTTCAGTGCCAAGAATGGCAAGGTGAATCCGCGAGCAAAGAGGTTTGTCTATTTGGGCGTCAAGGGAAACAGCTACAGGTGTGGCACCCCGAAGACAAGAAGATCATGATGAGCAGGAATGTCACTTTTGGAGAGACTTCAGGGTTGAAGTCCATCGTCTCTCAGCAGGTGGAGAGGACGAAGACCAAGGTTGAATCGCAGCAGGTGGAGGTTGATGCTACTCCATCATCTCCAGTTGGTCGACATTAGAGGAGACTTCATCGGAGGTGACACCGGGTGAAGATCATGAACAGGTTGATGCTGAATAGTTGAAGACATTATTGAGGATGTCGAGTTGTTTGCAGCTATTGGAACAAAGGTGAAACCACGCTTGTGGGGAAAGAAGCATGAATCTCAAGCTTGTGATTGTGACAAGCTGAAGTTGAGGCCGTTGTTCTCCATGATGGTCGGGAAGAGGTTCATATGACTCAGTCAGACAGGTTCACTGCTGCAAATACAGGTACATTGCTTGAGCTTGATGAAGCTCATCTTAAATGAACTACGGTTGGCTTGATCCTTGGGTGGGTAAAGGTACGTAGGCAGCCGTTAAAGTGCAGCCATTTGGTGATGCAACTCTTATGAAGCTATTTGGGTTCTCGAGAAGCTGTTTGGATCTTCAAGTAGAGGTGAAGAGATGTGGCCGATGGAACTTCACGTAGAGGTGGAGAGGCTTCACGTAGAGGTGAAGTGTTGTGGCCAGTTGGACTTCACGTAGAGGTGAGGGGTTGTGATCTCGATGAACATATTGATCTTCCGGTGAGAAGATGTTGAGCTTGCATAAGGAGGGGTGTGCATTCAGTTGAAGCCGATGATGTTTGGTGTGGCTCTACACAGACTTGGTGGACCATCAGTGGAAGACAGGAAGACTAGATAGAGCTAGTCTATTGGAGAGTCAGTGATGGCTCGTGATGAAGTCTTCGTGAGGTCATGAAGTTGCGGAGTAGAAGCCATGTTGGTGATCGGTATGTATGAAAATTCTCCTAAGGTGAAGTGTGGAAAGGCATGTGTGATGCTTTCCAGTAGATAGCTGAGCTAAAAGATTTCAAGCCGAGATCGTGTGTCGATTTCGCCGAGATCGTGTGTCGGTTTCGTCCGGTGCACGCAAGCCGAGATCGTGTGTCGATTTCGTCGAGATCGTGTGTCGATTTCGCCAGGTGATAGACTGGGGTACGTTGGAGATCGGCTCAGATTTGAAAAATCTTCGCCGAGGTGGAGAATTGTTGGAAAGAGAGAATATTGCTAAGGAAGTTGACATGGATTGCCGAGGGGTCGTCGAGGTGATCGCCAAGAAAGTTGACGATTGAAAAGGCGAAGGGAAACAGCAGCAGCTAACAGCAGCAGGAGCAGAGGTTCGGTCGACCGCCCGGTCGACCGCCCGCACAAGCAGGAGATCGGTCGACCGGCTGCGGTCGACCGACGTGCACAACGTGCACAAGGAAATATCTCGGTCGACCACCCGGTCGACCGACTGAAGTGACCCAACTCTTGTTGGGCACCCGGTCGACCGCCCGTCGACGGTGGAAGGGTCGGCGGACCGCCCGGTCGACCGACAGTCGGGTGCGGGTATTTTTCTGCTGATTCGAAAATCTGTGTATTTAAGGGCTGTTGTTGGTTTCTAGGGTTTGTATCTTGTAGAAGATCCTTGAGAAGGAAAAGGCTTGAGCTCTCTTGCATTCAAAGAGGCTGGTAGCCATTGTAATCTTCTTCCAAATCAATTAAATTCTCTCTTTGGTTGCCCCCGAGGACGTAGGCGCTGAGGCCGAACCTCGTTAAATAAGGTGTTTGCGTGTGTTCTTTTTCTCGGTGATTGTTTTTTTGTGCTGGTTTGTGATTGTTCTTCGTGCGTGGGAGATTAAGGGGATCCATCTATCTGGGTTGTTGTCGTTGTCGTGGGGCACAACACTTATGTATGAATCTCCTCTTTTGATACTGTTATGGTTCTATGGATGAATCTCTCTCTTCATAGATGTCACAAGCACCTTCAGTATTTTGGTTTTTCACTTCCCCTCCTCTTCTTGTAACTTACGATTCTTTATTTTTTAAATAAAATTGCGGGGCTAAGGCCCCATCTTACCCTCAAAAAAAAAAATTTGAATCATCACCTTGAATGGAAACTATATATTAATAAACACACTGTAGTAGTCAAAAATGACCCTCAGTAAGATGCTGACACATGTCCAACCAACCAAGTACCTTTTTGAAGTTTTCACAACTTTCAAGTACCTCTGTCACATCGGACCCTCTCGAAAGCATCCACAGTTCTCAGAGTCACTCCAAGTCGAACCTAAGTCAAACTCAAGAGCTCCGCCCCCCAGAGTCATTCAGAGCAAATCCCTCGTCCGGGAGGCATCACCTTCTGGAGTAACCTACAACCCAACATCCCCGACTTCACTCGGAAGTCTATAGTAACAACCGCCGAGATTTTCTCCTGAACACGCGCCTCTCATCTCCCATGTTGAAAGACGTGTAACGCTCATGCGTTCAAGGTGTACAGTTGTAAATAATGACTTTTTTTTGCATGCAATCTCAACCATCACGCCAGCAATCGCGACCGTTACAACAAATCCGCACATAAAGATCGTGCAGTTAGTGCCCCATCCGCCTGAGGAAGAAAAGTTAAGTACAAATAGACATTCTTTTCAATGAGAAGAGAACTTTTGGGCCTTCCGTCCAATCCTAACTCAAAAAAAAATACCAATACATATCTGTAATTCTTGTAAACCGACAAGTTATAGTGAATTTTCCTTCCCCTCTCGTGATTTTTTTCGATTTGAATTTCATGTAAAAATATCGTGTCTCCATCTATTGTTTGTGTAGTATTTGTATTTGCACTTACACCTTAAACACATACTCTCGTTTGTGGTGTGAATTGATCATATGATCACTCACAGCGAAAAATCTCCACCACACAAATGCTAAGAAATTATAGCATTAAAAAACATATACACTCAATTTTTTAATGATAAAATAGAGAGAGTAAGGTTATACTTAAAAGGTGGCAAGATTCAAAACCAGCTTCTAATGCTGCCCAAAAGCAGAAATGTTAAGACCAATGTTTAAAATAACGATAATGTAATGATAACGTTTTTCCTTTGTTATGTTAATATAGGTTATAAAGTAACACATAACGTAGGTTACGCAATTTAATATTTATTTAATAAAAATAAATTTATATTATATGTTTAAGAATTTATATAAATAGAAAATAATTTTAAAAATCTAAAAAAATATCAAAACTAGTATATCACACATTTAGCAAGTCTCACAATAAATTTTCACATTCACAAGTTATAATAAGTTCGGAAACATAATAAATTTCATAATAAGTTCGCAAACATAACAAACTGTAACAAGCATGATAATTGAATTATAACAAGTATGATAACAAGCATGATAATTTTAGCAATTATTTTTGATATATTATCTCAGCCAATTTTTTTAGCAATTATCTCTCTCTGCCCTCTCCACCTAGATATCTCCCCCTCCGCTCTCTCCCCTCCCGATCTCTCTCTGCTCTCCCAGAGATCTAGGAGAGCAGAGAGAGATCGGGAGGGGGAGGGAGGAGAGAGATCGGAGGGGGAGAGAGCAGAGGGGGGAAAGAGAGCTTACATGTGCTGAAAACGACGCCTGCAAGAACCACGACGTAGAACCACCGCTTGGAGACGACGCCGGAAAGAACCACGAAGGAGAACCACGCTTGGAGACGACGCCGGCAAGAACATCACGACAGAGAACCACCAGAGGTAGGTCTTATTCTTCTTTCTTCTTTCGGCGCAGACGACGAGGTTTGCAGAGACGACGACGAGGTTGTAGAGAGGATTTTTTTGACCCTAGACCGAGCGAATTGGGGTTTTTTTATAAAAAGTCGACTTGCACTGTAACGTAAGTTACGGTGTGTTACATTAATAACGTACGTAACGAACGTTACCAGCAAAATAACCATAGTTATGGAAACATTGTGTTTTTTAGCCTTGTTACGTAACGATGATCGTCGTTAGGTTATATAACGAGTTATATAACGGATTTTTACAAATTAACCTCCCACCATTAGAAAACAAAGAATCAAACATCACAGAGATGAAACCAACGCCCTGCGCCTAAGAATCTTAACCTCAATCCCCTCTCGCATCCTCAAGAAAACGAAATATATTAAAAACAAACTAAACACGGCAAAAACAAAAACGAGACTACCATCAAACAACACAAACACAAACACAACACAAGCAATGGCTCCGCTCTACATCCAGGGCCCTCCCCTCCCCCTCCCTTCCAACCTCGCCGTCTCCCCCTCCTCCCCGGAAGGCTCAGCCCCGGCGACACCGCCTGGCAGCTGACAGCGGCGGCCCTCGTGGGCCTCCAGAGCGTCCCCGGCTGATCATCCTCTACGGCAGCATGGTGAAGAAGAAGTGGGCCGTCAACTCAGCCTTCATGGCCCTCTACGCCTTCGCCGCCGTGCTCTCACCTGGGTCCTGTGGGCCCACCAGATGTCCTTCGGCCCCCCCGACATCCACTTCATCTCCAGGGCCAGCACGGCCCTCACGCAGCGGAACATGTCGTCGGAGAGCGAGGCGGGGATGTTTGCCGCCGCCACGTTCGTGTTTCTTCCAGTTCGCGTTCGCGGCGATAACGGTGATACTGCTGGCGGGCTCGCTGCTGGGGAGGATGAACTTCTACGCGTGGATGATGTTCGTTGCCGCTGTGGGTGACGGCGTGTACACGGTCGGGGCGGTCACGATTTGGGGGAACGATGGGTTCTTGAAGAAGCAGGGGTTGCTGGATTTTGCTGGGGGGTATGTTATCCATCTCTCGTCCGGGGTGGCTGGATTCACTGCAGCATATGGGTAAGATTAACCTTTCAAAGTTTTTAACTCAAAGCTCCGTGACCCGTGAGTTCGCATATAATTCCATGAAGACAGAGGGAGATGAGCTTTACCTTTGAGATCTAAGTTAGTAGATTTGAGTTAAAAACGCATTATTTATTAAATTTTTAATACATAATTGAGGTAAAAAGAATCATAAGCCTACTAGTTGCATGAGGTCAAGTATTACAATCACTCATCGTGGAGTAAGTGCAAATATTCAGGGACTGAAACTAGTTGAATTGTCCTATACATCGTTCTACAGTAAAAATGCAAAAAATTTTGGGTGGGCCTTGCCTGCCATAAAATTTTGCTCCTTTGTGGGCTTATATCGGGCTTCACCAATCAAAGGATGGCCCCTTTCCCCAAATTTGTACATTTTGTTTACAGATATTTCTTTTGAAAAACTATAATAGTGAACGAGCTAGGCTCAGTTGACAGCTCTATATCTTACCAAAACAGCATGCCCATTTCATATATATAATACTTTGCATGTGATCTTTGTCACTTGTTAATTGCAGTCTTACAAATTGTTAGTGAAGCGTGATTCACTGATAAAAAGATGAGAATGGATTGTGAGAAATTCCGGGTTCAAATCTTTCCTAAAATCATTGCACTGGCTTTGTCATACCTAGGTTGGTCCAAGAATCGGGCAAGACCGGCAAAAATTCCCTCCGACAACATAATTCACATGCTGGTGGTGCCGGCTTCCTGTGGCTGGGCTGGTCAGGCTTCAACGGCGGGGCAGCGTGCTCCGCCAACTTGACATCCTCTCTCGCGGTGCTCAACACCACATCTGCACCGCGACAAGCCTCTTCATCTGGCAATCCCTCGACATGATCGTTTACAAGAAGAGCTCCGTCATTGGCGCCGTCCAGGGAATGATCACCGGCCTCGTATGCATCACCCCTGCAGCAGTTATACTTTGACTGAGCAAAATTTGAATGTTTTTTAAAAAAGACTGACAGTACAAGAGGTTCTTTGTATTAACCCTATACTTTTTTTCCCAGCACACCACTTCAACTCAAATTAAAATGAGTTCTAACAACACGAACACTTCTTTGGTTTGTGAACAGGGCTGGTAGAATCATGGGCAGCAATCCTAATGGGAGTCATGGCAGGCTCCCTGCCATGGTACACGATGATGGTCCTCCACAAGCGCTCTTCTTCTTCCAAAAGTCGACGACACATTGG